>JAJGRX010000561.1:0-65928 GCA_025461125.1 Carex kokanica
GCTAGAACACCAAATTTCAGAAAGAATAATAATGTAAAATTGTAGAGGACAGTAGCTTTATGTTGGTACTTGGGTTGGAATATTGATGTTGCAAGTGACAAAACATAGTTGAGCATAACTGTAGACATGAAAACAGAAAGCTTTGAGAGTGGCTCCGAAATTCGTGCATGATAAAAAAGATGTACTTTCTTTCAACCAACTTTTTATTACGATTCAATATAGGCCAAGTACGGAACCGAATCTCGTGCTCTCATGATATAAGGCATGCTAATTAGCAGTATCATGAGCTAATGAGTTGAATAACTCAATAAATTATATTAAATTAGGTCCTAAATTTAATAAAGTCCAAATTCGGCTCAACTGATATTTATCAATCAAACAGGATCGAGTCCAAGCCCGAGCCGAGCCGAGTAGCCCATCGAGTCTCTTCTTTTTCTGTCTTTCGCTCCTCACTCGGTCTCCACTCTCCTCTGTCGCTCTCTCACCTCACTCTCCTCTGACCTCGTCGCTCTTGCTCTCTCGCTGGATTTCTAAGCTCCTCTCACTCGGTCGCGCTTTCCCTTGCTCAGGTGCGCTCTCTCTCTCTGAGCTGCAATGTTGCTTGTATTTAGGTTAAATCAAAACCCCTCTCTGAGTTGTGGTAAATTGATATTGGTTCTTGATATTTAGTTAAATCAAAACTCCTATCTCTGAGTTGTGGTAAATTGATATTGTTTCTATTTTGTGGGTTTTGCGCGATACTTGACATCGATAATTTGAGTTGTTTCAAATTTGGATAGAAATACAGTTTAAAATAAAAACGAAATCCCTTGTAAGTTGTAACTCATAAAAACATGATACTAATACTATTTTTATTTTGTGAGTTTTATCGATACTGATTCAGATAGCAAAGTACTATGGCACTGGTACTGTTTGAGATATAGATATATAGCTGGTACTTAATAAGTTGATAAATGGTACTGTTAATGGTTCTTGATAAGTTGACAAAAACATGATTTTTGTGAATGGATTTTTTTGTTTTACTAGTACCAGTATTTGAAACTGTTAGTTTCCAGATGATACTAATGAAATGGAATTTAATTAGTACTATGGTACTGGTACCTGTAGATCTATTTATTTGTTTACCCACTGTGTTGTTAAATTATTTTAACTGTGATGTCAACTGGGTCGGTTAGATGTTACTTTTGAAATAATCCAATTTGGAATTATAGTTACGCCACATTGAACATATTGTCTCCTTGTTATTTTGTTTCTTTATTGATATATTTATCAATTTACTTTGTGTTGAAATTGTTTTAGTCATTATGCATTCAAGAATTTGCTTATTTGGTTAAGATTTGGTTATTGTGAAATGACTCAAATTTGGTTACAGAAAAACAAATGAGTTTTTTTTCGAGCTGGACCCAAATATGGGCTGAGCCGAGTCGAACTGAGCCAAATATTCACATGAGCCGATCCGAGTCGGACTTTTTCTTTCAAAACCGAGCTGAGCTGGATCTGCGTTGTTTGCTTCGATCTCTCATTGAGTCCAAGCCGAGTCTGAGCCGAGCCAAGCTGATCATTAGCAGGCCTACTCCCATGTGGATGGACAAGAATTTCCTACCTCTAAAATTACTGACACATGAGTCGGGTGGATTTTGAGACAAAACTATATCCAATATTAAAATGTCAAAACTCATCCCGAACTCACATGTCAGTGATTTTAGAGACAGAAAATTCATGCCCACAGGGGAGGTGATCTGATTCAGCCAAGTACAACTTCTGAATCATATCCCAACTAAATACGAATTTATTATATTTTTTTATAGGTGGACTTTTACTATTAATTGCTTGTAAGCAAAGAGGTCAAATTAATCTTTCAAGAGTTTTGCAGAATTTTTTATTTTTAGATATAATATAAAATAAAATATAAAAAAAAAGAGAAAGAAAAAAGTACATATTTATTTCGTTAACTAAATAATTCACTTTACCCAGCTTCACTGCACTTGCGCACCATCGTTAATTTTATATATATTCAATGCATGTAGTAGCTGTACCTGTGAGGAGATCATATATACGTACAATGCTTTGCATCAGAAGGAATGACTAAATCTCAGCTCATACACTTCACATTATAAACTAGCTAGCTTCTAAGAGATGGAAAAGACACATGTAACAGCAGCAGCAGCAGACACATGTACAACTGGTACGCCCATTAATCTAGTTTGAAATTAAAAGATTCCTCTCACTTTATAGTTTGAAATTAACTCCTGACCACTTTGAGATTCGTGCTAGAGCAGGAGGTAGTATTATTGAGCTTTGAGATTTGTGCCAAGTTAAAAGGAACGGTCTAGATCCACTAATTCTAAAAGATTCCCTATTACGATACCGGAGGATCTGAATTCGTTACATGTCCCCAGTGTTAACAGTTACCTTTGACCTCGACAACCGGATGATCGACTCCTTTGTACTGTTTCTTAATAATTTTATGCACAACACATATTGGTTCGCATTATGAATTTTATGAACGGATCTAGAATTTTCGTCGAGAGAGGAGGCAAGAAGATAACGAATTGGGTGTTTAAATAGCTAATTGAGCTCAAATCAATCAGCTAATCGAGTACTAGCTTATATAAAAAACAATGCTAGAACTTCTAATTTTTCAATGTTTTAACTTTTAATTTCCAATACTCTAAACCTAAATCTAGGTTGGTAAAAAAAAATTTAGAGGGCAAAATTGTTTAAGCTTGTACATCTTATATAAAGTTTCAAAATGCAGGAGGGTTCAACCCCTGTGCTCACTATCATACTTTTCAAAGGCCAGATAGTCGATTTGAACTGCTTAATATGATCTAAATATGAAAATGTATTTGAATGCCAAATTAATATTATATCTTTTTAAATTTTTTTTACTATCTTTTTAGGTAGTTAGAAAAACAATTGATCTAAAGATTCTGGACTATTTGAAAGTAGTAATTGTCTAAACAAATATTAAAAAAGATTAAAAACAATAGCCTTTGAGTATACGAAAATCATATTGAACGGTTTGAATTAATTATTTGAACTGTGAAAATAGAAATATAAATCTATAATATAGACCGATGTGCATGCGTTATGCATAGTAAAAAAAAATTACCAATATAGTCACACAGAAAAATTAACACAGGTAACATGTCAATTAAAACATGAGCAACTGGAAAATTGAGAAGAATGTGTGATGTTTGGCAAATAAATTTCAGATCCATCAATTTGAATTTTAACTTTGAACAGAAATTAAATTACACCCATTCCTACAATTCCTACAAATTGCTAGCCCCTGTTCCCATCTTTTTACAACCAGCTAAAGCCACTGTTCATAAACAGTATTTTAACCACATGCAAGCTTTCAATAGGGTGCTAAAATCCTTCCTTATTTTAGGATCAGAATGTGCATTATTTTTACCTTTCCAACCTTTTTACAACCATCCAAATCCACTATTCATCAACAGTATTTTAACTACATATGCTGCACGAATACTATAGCATTAGAGTTAATGTAGAAATTTCAAAGAAAACATCTAAATTTATTGATTTCTGATATAATTTCAACTCTTAATTACACTGTGCCTATCTATAGACTACAGAATTTAAAAGAATCATTTAAATATTCTTCATTACAAGATCTGCTATATCTGTTAATTAATGTAATTTATCTCTAAATTGATTTGTCATTAATGTTATTGATATCTAATTTATTTTTGATCTTCAACATTTTAACAGTAAGGCTAGCATGAGTGGTGAGAATTCATATTGTTCGAGATAATTCAAAATTTGAGTTGAGTTCTGAATTAATTATATTGTTCAATTTACGTAGCTCAGTAAATTAGTTATATAGTGAACTTGTAGAATACCAATTTTTATTATTTTAAAAAAAAATCCTATTTTTTATAATTTATGAAAGATGACGACCCTATTCATATGTAATTTAGTGTAATTTACCGTATTTTAGCATAATTTAACATAATTATTATATTTAGTATAATTTAGTGTAATTCAGCATAATTTAACATAATTTGAAGTAATTTAGCGTATTTTAGTATAAATATGCTAATTATATATAAAAAGAGTTGTATATGTTTAATATTTGCTAAAACAATTAAAAAATCATATTGGTATATTATATTAACGGAGCTTGCGTGTGCTTGTTACTCGTACTATTTAATTTAACAGTTGTGAACTGAGACAACACAGAGAAACCATGCATCATGCATGTGGTTTCTTGGCTCTTTAATTCCTCTTACCTTTTCTTTTGCATCCGAAACAATTATTTGGAAATGGGGCTTGGTACCGTCTTTGCTCCGTAATGTAAGAAATAATGCAAATAAAAAAGGGAGATGCATCATTGCAATTGCAATAGGTATAGTAGTAGGTTTCTCTGCGTAGCTCAGCTTTGCATTTGGCCATACCAATATCTAGGTGTCACATATACAAGTGTTTATGCTCTTCTCACGCTTTATTTTTCATGAAGATTGACGAAGAATCAATCAAATAATTGATCCGCTAGCTTTTACCTACCGGGCAGTAAAATGATTATGATATGGTAATTACTAATTAATAAAGATATAACATTAATAAATTATGTAGTTACAATGAACGGTGTCGAATTTTGATTCTACATTAATTTATCTGTTTATGTTTTAATTAATCTGGTAGTTAGGGAAAAAATGAATCAAGATGTACCAATGAAATGTAACTTTAAAATAAATAAAAGTCAACAATTAATACCCTTTGTTTAAATGTCAACGGTTAATGTTATAATCTGAAATTATTAATAGATTGAAAATTCTGAAATTAAATTCAGTAAAGTTTTAATTAAGTAGCAATTATGAATCATGTTCCGCCTTTTATATTGAAAAATAATTATGTAAAGACATTCGTGAGCATCTTTTAATCAGATGGCCAGTATATTTTTTATGAAATATTGCGACTTCGGCAACATAAAAGTTGTTCACAGTTCGCCACATAAAATTTGGAAGAAGACCATACATGTGGCAGAACATCGTCGACTTGTTTCATGCGGATGGGGAGTTTTTTTTTATAAACCATAATTAAAAAAAGAGGAGGGTTCAATGCCGATATTTTTATTAATAACCTAACAAAAAAATAATATCAAATCTAACTCCGATCTGAAACAATTTTCAAATCTAACCTAACCGTCCAACGATGGGGCGGTTCACCCTACCCACCAAACCGCCCAACCATTGGGCGGTCCACACGGCAAGCAAACCGCCCCCCCATGGGGCGGTTCACTATAAACCCTATAAAAACTCGATTCTGGCTCTCTTTCTCACACTCTCTTGCCCCGAATTCGTCGTTCTTTACTGTGCTCCGCAGGTAATTTTTTTTTATTATTAGTATTTATTTTATTATTTTATTATTTTTTACTGTGCATTACTGTACATTACTGTACATTACTGTTTATTACTATGTGTTACTGTTTATTACTGTGCATTACTGTACATTACTGTTTATTACTGTTTATTACTGTGTATTACTGTTTATTACTATTTATTACTGTGTATTACTGTGCGTTACTGTTTATTAATGTGCGTTACTGTTTATTACTCTGTGTTACTGTGTATTAATGACCACAGATGGGTTCGAGTCCTTGAATGTTGTTTTCAAGCAGAGCCGAATGTTGCTCGTGGCGGCAATTGTGGAGGACACCTTCTACAAGCTTAATGCATGGTTCGTTGACCGCCGTGTTAAAGTACAAGAATTACTCGCCAGGAACCAGACATTTTCAACAAGGGTGGAGGGCAAATTACGCAAACATAGGGAGAAAGGTTCAGTTATGACCGTTGTCCCGTATGGGGATCGCACCTTGGAATTTGAAGTGCACTCTCCGAATGAGTATGCTCCAACTAGTCGTAGAGCAGATGGAACTATGGAGTTTATTAAAAGGCCTTACAAGTATGTTGTCATTATCGGAGATGACAATACTGTAACATGCACATGCCAATGAATCAAACTAGCTCACCTACCTTGTTCTCATGTTATGGCGATGTGCCGAGTGAGAAACTTCTGTGAGGATGATTTTGTCGCCGACATGTACCGTACCACTTACCTTGCGAGTACTTGGGGTGCATCCTTCCATTCTTATCCCAACCAGTATGCGTGGCCGTCCTATGTTGGGGATAAAATCGTCCCCCCCAGAAAGTGGATCAGGTTAGGAAAAATACTTTGTGTATGCACTGAACTTCTTTTTAATATAGTTATTTAACTTATTTTTTATTAGAAAAGGGAGAAGGCCCCACAAGCGTGCTTTCATGACAATGGATGAGATGCAGGGTAGGCGAATAGGACATCAGGCTCGCCGTTCAACTTGTGACAGGCAGCGAGCAGGTACATTTGATTTTATATTTTATAATTTATTTTATGTTTTATGATTTCAATAACATACCATTTTTTGTGAACTGGAATGCAGATGCCATGAACGAAGCCAACGAAAAAGAAAATGCTCGAGTTGTTGCGGAGGCAACTGGTAGCGGTAGTACTCATGCAGAGGCATCCGGTAGTGGTAGTACTCATGCAGAGGCATCCGGTAGCAGTAGTAGTGTCGCACAACAGACTGGAAGCAAATCTAGAACTCGTCGACTTCTAAATTTGTTCGGTCGTCGTCGCTAAATTTGTGAACTGATTTAATTCGTAGTTTGTAACTATTTTTGTATGTTTCATTTTTGTTATTTCATAGCCAATTAAATATACACAAATTGACAACATAAAAATATTTACCACGTTAGCCAAATCGACAATCAATACAACAGTCGTAAAATCGACAATTATTATAAAAGAATCGATGGTTCTAACGTCAAACGACGCATCCAAACTCAACCAAATTTTATTTAAAATTACATAAAATAAATAAATCATTTTCATATAAAAATTATAGAAAAAATATATCTTACAACAATAATACAAACTTATTCGAAATATATATCTTAATATATCTTCATATATGTTGTAAATATATCTTAATAAAAAGATATCTACAAAATATATATATTTAATATATCTATATAAAAAAAATATCTTATAAATATATCTTAATGAAAAGATATTTACAAAAACAAATATATCTTAAAAATATATATATCTTAATATATCTTAAAAAATATATATATATCTTATAAATATATCTTACTAAAAAAAATATCCTAACATATTTGTAAAAAAAAAAAAAATATGGCAAACCGCTCGATCGGGGGGGCGGTTAAATGGGGTATTGGACCGCCCCATTACTGGGCGGTTAGCTAGGCAGAGTGGACCGCCCTATAATTGGGCGGTTAGGTTAGATTTGAAAAAGTTCAAATCGGGGTTATTTGATATTTTTCTTTTGTTTTAGGTTATTAATAAAAATACCGGGTTCCAATGCACCCAAATTTCTATGCTCCCAGTGCACCCACTCTTTTATCTGCATTTTCAAAGTCCGAACAGTCGATCCGAACCACTCAACATGATCTTCATAATAAAATATGCTTGGAGACCAAATTTTATATTTTTTAGAATTTTTTTACTATTTTTAAGACAGGTACAAAATCATTGTTTTAAGGAGAATCTGGACCATCCGATAAACTGATTTTGTACCTGTCTTAAAATATAGTAAAAAATTCTAAAAAATATAAAATTTGGTCTCCAAGCATATTTTATTATGAAGATCATGTTGAGCGGTTCGGATTGACTGTTCGGACTTTGAAAATGCAAATAAAAGAGTGGGTGCATTGGGAGCATAGAAATTTGGGTGCATTGGAACCCTCCTCTTAAAAAAAATATTTTTACAACATGATTACTTTTATTTTACAAAAATCATAAGAATCGAAATATCATTTCGGTCCGTTATTTTTTTTATTCCAGACCGAAATGACATTTCGGTCCGGTCTCCTTTTTAGATTTTATGTGGCGGTTCATATGAAAACTTGTGAAACCAATACCACAAAAATCAGTCCACGCTTATGATGTACGGGGTTCTTTAATATTAGTTCGGATCTCAATCAGACGGTTTAGATCTATTAATGCACATTATGGTAATACAGAGGATATGAATTTCGATCGGGAGTGTGTATCCTCTGAGATATCTGAACTTTTGTGGGACCGACGTGTACGGTGTCTATTCGGAGATAGCGCAAGGGACCGATATTATATAGGCTTTTGAAATTCGTGCATAACGTATTTGAACAGTTGAGATATCCATAGAAATACTCAAAGTTTGAGATATTTCAGAGAATTCATACCACCTATACTATATTTGTATTTTAATCCGAATTGTCCTGATCAGAATCTACACAAGTGATCTAGTGTATTCTATCTCGCATCGAATTTGTCCCGAATTTTGTTCGGAAGATCCAATTCTATACAATAATATTATGTGAGCTTAGAGGATAAAATTCAGATCCCCGGGTACCTGAGGTGCAATTTTAGATCTGAGTCGTTCTTTTAAATCAAGCATGAATTAAAAAAAAACCTCTATAATTTCATATACATTAGATTAAGTTCAGCCTAACTAAAATTAATCTAAACCGTCCGTTTATAAAAATTGCACCTCAAGTGGCGCTGCGAGGCCTCGGAAGCTCCATTGACTTCGAAAGGTAAGGAATTGACCTTTTGGTGAATTGGGCCCTTTGATGAATTGGGCCTGATTGATGTTACTGAACTGGGCTTTTCGTACATGCATAATCTAAGCCTTAATTTTAAACGGTATAATTGATCCACCACTAGAGATTAAAACCGGTATAATTGATCCGTATTCGGAAAATTAGAGGTGAATATCTAATATTTAAATATCTTATGAATATAAATACTTCATACATATATGGTTTTACGTTTTAATTATATACATCTAAAGAATAGATATATACCATATAGTTTAATATATATTATGAAAAAAAAAATTAATTAGATAAAATTATGAAGTTTAAGTATTTTTTCATATATTTTTACATTTTTTAATAAATATTTGATCTAATTTGTATCTGTCTCCGTATCCGTTATCCGTTTATCTGTATTCGAAAAATAATTTTTTTATTGATATAATTTTACCACTATTCGCTCCATTTTCACCCCATTGACCACCATTATATAGTTTGTTTGAAGTTTGGAAACAGGGCATTTTCGTTTAACATTCATACGCGCTCGCGTCAATTTATTAAATGTGCACATATCTTAAAGCGAATCAGATAGGTTCTGTAGTTCATCAGACTCAAAAATAAGTTTGATGTCCATCAAATCTACTCTGTTCCTCAGTAAAAAACAAAATTCAAGACCTAATTGACTGTAGTACCAGCTTCATTACCCAAAAAACCAAACTTGGTCTTACAAAAACAAATCTGATTTTTTTTTTAAATATTTGGAGAAAATTTTGTTGCAAAATCAAATAAAGATTTCTTCCTTGCGTCTCCAGTAATAAAATTGTGTCCATTTTAAAAAATACAAACGAGGCAGTAAAAGTGGATTTATACCAAATTAATTTCTTCGTGGAGTTTCGCCTGAAAAGCATTTATGAATTCTTAACATGGCGATCTGCATCTACAAAAGGGAATTCAGAGCAGATCGACCTACTTTGGTTCGACGGGCGTGATAACCATCCGATCAGCATCAAGATTCGTGCACTCCGCATCAAAAATCCGTGGCGATTGTGGATCAATTTCCATGCGCGCAGATTTACGGTTCTAGAGTTAATTGAACCTAAAAATCGGACCTACTCCGTGCCCTAGAAAAAGGGCAAATTTTTGGTATCCATCCATTACAGCGAGCGGCCCCACTTGATGCCACTTGATGATGTCGGTGGTAGATCAACTAGCAGTAATAGCACTTTGACACTGGTCGTTGAATTTGTGCAGTACTTCTTTGTAGCGATCTGTGTAGCGTCTTGATTTAGCTGAAATTTTTCAATGGAAATCAATCATGTTGTATATTATCTACTTTGTGTGTAATGTTACCATGATATAATTTCTCTAACATAACAACAATAAAATATGATAATTTCATAAATGAGTGAGGCTGAGGTACTATGCATAGTGCATATTGTTTGTACTATGAACCATATTTCTATTTTAAAATCTAAATAATCAATATGACAGTTCATGCATAATATCTGTACGAAAATTAATATTCACAATACCAGCTTGCAGCTTATCTTGCTATGAAAGAGTTGACCGACAAACATATTGTCGTGTGGTGATAGTCACTAATTTGTTAGAAAAAGGACAAAAATTAAAAGTTAAGAAGAACCGCCTTGTTTATAAATATTCAACGTTTCAAATAATGAAACATATTCATTAACACGTTTTCCTATCATTTTAGCTAACAATAGATAATCTAGCTAAATTTGTAATATTGGATTTATCAAGAACTTTGAACTGAAGTAGTTAATAACATTTCATCTTATGTATTTAACAATTTAGGTTTTGTGTATATATGCTCTGCCTTTCACATAAAAGATAATATATGTATTTTTAATACACTTGAGTTAACTAGGCGGTAGCTGCATCTGATCCTGCAGCCTGCAGGGCAGATCTGATTTCAATCGTACTGCAGTGTGGGCCCTCTGCCAGCTCATATGTCTTAATAATAAATTAATAATACTCCAGGAACTCGGAGATTTTGTCTGTACTTTTTAATGGAAGTACCATTTTGTGGCCTTTGATTAATGGTCACTAATTTTACGCGTGACTTCCACTGGCCACTGTTTAAGTTTCATTCGGACAGCTGCAGAGGCGGACCCAGAGTGTTATTTATGAGCATGAACTTACCATCTGTACATTTGATTTGTAATTCAGATTAAATTAAAGTTAAAATTGAAATAAATTTATTGAATTTTGATTGGTAATTAGAATTATAAGTTAGAGCATCAAAATTACAAGTCAAAGCATTAAAAAGTATAAGTTAAAACATTGTTTTTTATTGAGTATCTAATTAGTTAATGGATTTAAATCAGATTAGGTATTTAAACCCGATTTGATATTTTTTTGCCCCTCCCATGAAAAATTCTGGATCTGCCTCTGGACAGTTGGATCTGAATTTGGTCCAAATCTATAATGTACCAGACTCTTTCAAATCCGTGTTAATATATAACGAACGGACCAGATTCGAGCTAAAAAATTAAGGCCCCTAAGATGATAAGAATTTGTCTCACAAGAGCATGTATTTTTCTAACAAGGAATCCAAAATTTACAAAACAAGAACAAGAAATGAGATAACGATCCATAACTAGCTTAAAGTAACCATATTAATTAATCAGCAAGAAGACCCCAATTCTTCTAATTTCTTCATAACATGGAAGTAGTGTCATTATAGGAATATACATTATAACATTATACATATTTTGTATTTGAGAACAAGTACAATTTGCTCTCCCACTAGGGGTGGCAAAAAAACTAGCTCGTGACTCGCTCGCTAACAACTCGTTTTGTTACTGGACCAAGCTGTTAACGAGCCAGCTCGCCATTACATCGGTTCAGAATTAACGACTTCAAGCTAGGGCCTAGCTTGCTCGCTAGCTCAGTTAAGCATCAATTTGTGAATTTGTATGATTTTGTGTACTTTTATACTGTCTAGCTCGGTTCAACTCGATCCAAAAAAGTTGTAGAATTTATTTTTTTCTTAAAACAAGATCTAGCCAAATCCAGCAAGCCAGCTCGTTAGCTCGAACTGGCTTGTCACAATTTCAAGCTGAAGTTTTAGCTCGAATGCCTTAGGTCCCAGCCAGCTCGTTGCCACCTCTATCTCCCATCTAAAGAAGAATAATATATTGCATAGCTCCCATTTTTTTTTAAGCTGTCCACTAAACTGAAATCCAAAAGATACTTGTTGAACTGTTCAAGAAAAATTGCTTGTATTTAAATTCAAAATGGTTAGTTTCTGGATTATATAAAAAAAACAATATTCTGATGGATAATCAACGGTAATATCATAGTTACATCATATGCAACTGAAAAGTGGGCTCCACATACTACTATTCTTAGGTGTCGGTCATACTAACAAAATGGCCGTAAACTGGTAGATTCTCTCCGTTTTTGTGAAACGGACGAATCCAGTAATTTATATACTCCAACGTTAATGATAAATTTCAACATAGATCATAACAATTAACATGAAAACAGATTCGCTTTCAGATATCTTTGGTCGACCGTAGAACTGGAGAGGACTTAATTCTTCTATATTTGCATTTTCCTTTCGAGAATCGCGCGCGCTCTCTCTCCTCTCCCGATTCAGTCACCTCGAGCCCGCATCTTCTGCATTACCGTACCGGTTGGAGTATAGATATGGACCGTCCGATCAGAATCCGGGCCAATCAGGCCCCGGCCCCTAATGCACGGGGTCCTTCGAGATTCATGCTAATATGTAATGAACGGTTTGGATTAAATTTAAACGGTGCGTTAACGCAGAGAATATTGATTTCAGTCACCTTCTCTCTCTCTCTTCCCCCCCTCATCCCACATTCCCTTAAATCACAAACCCCAATCCGACATCCAAATCGAATTATTCAGCTATGGGGGTTTCAACCGAAATGCCAGGGGTGGAAAGCGCTCCTTCTCCTCTTCTCCGTCTTCTTCTTACCCCTATGCCTACTACCTCACTACCGCCATTTTCGTCATAATATGCATCGCCGGAGCGTGGCTTCTTGGCTCCTTCTCGATCTTTCCATCCGGTGCCACGTCATCTGGTGGCCCGAGCCACAAATCTCGCGCGCTCTCGCTCGCGGACTCGGACCCACCGCCGGTGATGGAAGACACGCAAGTGGAGCTTCCGGAGGAGACCATAAAAGATACGGTCGAGAAGGACACCATAAAGGATCGGGAGGGCGAAGGTAGCGAGAGCAATGGAGAGGAGGCCGATCCGGAGCGGAAAAAGGAGGAGGTGGAAGTGGAGGTTCTGCAAGCTGAGCGCCAGCCAAAGGAGTTGCAAGAAGAGGTGTCGTCTGAGGATCGGGAGAAGCAGAATGAAGGTGAAACAGGTAATTTTCTTTCTTTTGTTTTGTTCTTCTATTAAAAGATCACATCTTGAGCTATATAATGTATTAATGAAAGCTGGCAGCAAAGCTGGTTATGTTTTTTTATAAAATAAAAAAGGATCTATGATGATCATTCCCAATTCCTCAATGTTAGTTTTACATGGGACTCAGGTTTTCCTGTGCTTCATTGTGCCAGATAATTTTTTTTTTTCCGAGGGATTCATGCCTGTGGCATTTTACTATTAAAGTAATAATTTATATAGTCTGCTTAATGTGTGATGTATGGACTTGTAATCTCCACCAATCACCTGCATACGTGGAGGTTGGATACTGGAGTTTTTAAATTAAGTTGTGGATTTGTTTAATATAAGATTTTATTGAGCATTAAAACCATTATTTACTGACAATTTGACATACAAGAAAGGATCTTCAGTGTCAAATTGCTGTTCCATAGTGATTTAAACCTGAGAAATTGACAAAAAAGAAAGAATATTTTGTCTCTAATCTTTGTTCTGTATTAAGCAAAAGACTATACCAATTCCTTTAAGATTTTTGTTCTTCTTTTTTTCAATTATTTTTTGTGCTGTTTATGTCTCATTTAGAGTTAACTGAGGCCCTGAAGTGTGATCATCATTTAAAATGTCTCATTGATTTTCTAATTTTCCTCAACTTCATCACTTCATTTAACAGATGGAGGCGAAAACCGCCAAGAAGAAGAGACTGAACAAGAAATCAAAACATCTGATCAGCATTCCAACCAAGTGCACGAGCAAGAAGTGAATCTGAAGCAGAAGCTGAAGGAAGAGAGCCGCCTCGACGGTGGCATGGAGGAGGAGCAGAAGCACCATGATGAGGCCCAGCAGGAGCATGACGAGCAGCAACCCAACTGAAGATGACAGGCGTCAAGATACAGAGACAACAGACAAAAGTGAGTCCAGAGAGGATGACAAACAAGACGAAAACGGGGGACAGACCAGTGAGACCATAGAACAGGTTTTTCTTTCTCTGCTTATTAAGATCTAATAAACAATTTGGCTGATTTTACTGGGATTTCTGATAACATGTTACCAATTTTTGAATTGGTCTGGATAAGAGTATTCAGTAATTCATTCAACATTACATTGTCTCGCTTGTAATATTATTGCGAGTTATACATCTCACATTAACTGAGTGAGTAAATTGGGTAAATTACATCTCACATTGGTCTGGATAAGAGTATTCAGTAATTCATTCATTTTTTTGTGGGTCTACCTGTCTGTCTCTTGCCTTCTTCAGCCACTTGCGTTGTGACTGTTGGTTCCACCTGTGAGTCTCTTGGGTTATATCTCATCAGGATGATATATTGGCCCACAAACAACCCAATTTCAATGATTTGCCCATCCTCTTCTCTTTCTCTTTCTTTTTACCGTTTGACCAAGTCTCTGTTTTTTTTTTTTTGAAAAATACCTTTTGACTAAGTCATGATTGGTTTAAAAAAAAAAAAAAAGTTGGTACTTTCTGTACCTGCTTGATCTCACTGTATTCCTCCCTTTTCTTTTCTTGGCTTGTCGTATCGCAAAACTCAGGCATTTAGGCTTTTGTATTTATGATTTTCCCCATTGCAGTTCATTAATTACGTCCTTGAACCAGTATCACGTTGCATAGTAAATCTTGAATTATCAAGCTATTTCCTGAGAAGTTTGTAATTAAGGTTTATAGTGAATTTGTATAAAGGTTCCTTTTTCAAAGGTTTTTTATTTACTTTCTTCTTTAATTAGCTATTAGTTCAATTTTTATATGAGGGCAATAACTGTGTTATGCTTTTCCAAGAGATAAATTAGTAAAATTAATCTCCATCTCACAATAAATCCAGTAATTTCCCAAAATAATAAGATACTGCCTAGATCCACAAGTTTTTTATAAGATCAAACTAAAATATCTAGTGCATCTCATTATATTGCCAATCTTATCAAAATAGGTGTCTGATGAAAATCAGAAGGAAACTGAGGAGAGAAAGGATGAAACCAATAACGAAAACCAACAACAAACTGAGTCACAATCTGAAACTGAAGAAACCAATGAAAATAGCTCAGCTGAACAGATCCATACAAACTGACGAAGATAGAAAGGAGGTCAATAGTGAGAGCTATGGCGAGAAGAGGCCTTGGGCCACACAGGCTGACCAATCTGACAAGGAGAAGGAGAGACGGGCCGAGCATGGTGAAGTAGAGAGATTGCAATCGGATGATATAGAACAACACCCTGAAGAGTATGATTGGAAGTTATGTAATGCCACCACAGGGCCTGACTACATCCCATGTTTAGATAACTTGAAGGCGATTAAGAAGCTAAAGCCAGAAAATTACCGGCATTATGAGCATAGGGAGCGGCACTGCCCCGAAGAGGCCCCGACTTGTCTTGTCCCTCTGCCAAAGGGCTACAGGAGATCTGTTGAGTGGCCTAAGAGTAGAGATAGGGTAATTATTTTTCATTTTCTTTTCTTTCTGGAATTGATGTGGTCTGTCTTTCTTGGTTTCTGTAATGATTATTGTGTCTATTTCTTTGTATGTAGATTTGGTACAACAATGTGCCTCATACTAAGCTTGCAGAGGTTAAGGGACACCAGAACTGGGTTAAGGTCTCAGGCCAGTACCTTTCTTTCCCAGGAGGTGGCACACAGTTCATACATGGTGCTTTGCATTACATTGACTTCCTTCAAGAGGTATTACTTATCAATCTAAACTGACTAGATGACCAGGAAAATTTTGCCTATTCCTTGTAATTCTTTATTTTTAATTAGTTAAATAAAGTTATTTTTTTAATCTATTTCTTTCACGCCATGGTGTTGATTAGTCGGTGAAAGGGATTGCATGGGGAAAGCACACGAGAGTGGTACTAGATGTCGGCTGTGGGGTCGCCAGCTTTGGTGGGTACCTGTTTGAGAGAGACGTTCTCACACTGTCATTTGCTCCCAAGGATGAGCATGAGGCACAGGTACAGCTGGCACTTGAGCGGGGCATTCCAGCCATTTCAGCTGTCATGGGGGCCCACCGCCTCCAGTTCCCTGGAAATGTGTTTGATATTGTTCATTGTGCCAGGTGTCGTGTCCCTTGGCATGTTGATGGTAATTTCTTCTCTCTGACTGGGTGTTTTATTTTAATAGTACTTGTTGACTCGTATTAGTGGAATAGAAAATTGATTTGGTATTAGTACACACTTGCATATCCCTTTAAGAAAAAACCCTAATAGAGAGTGAAAAATACTTGCATTCTACAATATGCTAGTTTCTTAGTGCTCCGCATATTGGTATATGTGTAGCACATGTCTCACTGGACAAAGGCATATGTGCCCACTAATTTTATTTTAATCCCATAAAGGGGGAACCTTTTGAAATTGGATATTTCCAAATTGCCCTTTGCCAGCTGATGAGACTATTAAATGATACAGGTGGTAGGCTACTGTTGGAACTGAACCGTGTACTGCGCCCTGGGGGATACTTTGTATGGTCGGCAACTCCTGTCCTATCAAAAGCTGGAGGAAGATGTCGAGATTTGGAAGGGTAATTTTCTACAAGGCTTGTTGACTTGCCAGCACAATTAAATGTAATTACGGGGAAATGATATATAATTTTCCTTAATATTCTACCTAAATTTTGCAGCCATGAAATCTCTGACAAAATCAATGTGTTGGGATCTTGTCACAATCAAGAAGGACCGGCTCAACGGCATTGGTGCGGCATTCTTTCGCAAACCGCTTTCCAATGAGTGCTACACAGAGAGGCGGCATCAGAACCCTCCCGTGTGTGAAGGAAAATGACGACCCAAATGCAGCGTGGTACAAAATTTTAACTTACTATAAACTCTAAAGCCAAAAACCTTTGTCATGCTTTTTCAACCAGAAGCATTTCTTCCTATCATCTAAATCTTTTTTAACTGCTGCAAATTACCCAATGGGAGTTTTTATTTTGTGTGGTTAAAGTTTTATTCAGTTACATTTCTTTTTGTGAAACCAAATTATTCCGTGGTCCAATTAGTTGTTCCCTCTTAAAACCATACCTACGTACAAGGAACACTTTTACTTATCAGTGAAAGTGTTCCTTATCAGAATAAAATTTCTCTGTTACCAGAATAAAATATTTCTTTTTGTAGGTACATCCCATTGAAGACATGCATGCACAAGATACCAACAAATGAATCAGATAGGGGCTCCAGCTGGCCGCAAGACTGGCCCCGACGGTTGCAGGATCCTCCTTACTGGTTAAGTAACTCTCAAGCCGGTATCTATGGTAAACCGCCAAATGAAGATTTTTCAACTGACACAGAGCACTGGAAGCGTGTTGTCACAAAGTCATACCTTTCAGGCTTTGGCATCAACTGGTCTCGCGTCAGAAATGTCATGGACATGCGAGCAGTCTATGGAGGGTAAAAGCACAAATACTAGTCGTTACAAGTGTATAAATTAAAAGAATGACAATTTGCAGCTTTATTGACAATGGGTGTTTAATTGCTTTAGGTTTGCAGCAGCGTTGAAAGATCAGAAGGTATGGGTTATGAATGTGGTAAATGTCGATGCGCCAGATACACTGCCAATAATATATGAAAGGGGGCTGTTTGGCATGTACCATGACTGGTGTGAATCATTTAGCACCTATCCAAGAACATATGACCTTTTGCATGCTGACCGCTTATTCTCAAAGATTAGAGACAGGTATAATAGATTTACATTCATTGTCTATTTTGTATAATGTTTCAAAGCTTTACTGATTGGAGTATGTCAACATGACAGGTGTCCAATTCTAACAGTGGTAGTAGAAGTAGACCGAATAGCGAGGCCAGGCGGCAAAATTATAGTTCGTGATGATCCTTCAACAGTTAGTGAAGTAGAAACTTTGTTGAAATCATTGCATTGGGAGGTGCAATTGACCTTCTCCAAGGATCAGGAAGGGATGCTTTGTGCCGAGAAGTCTGATTGGAGGCCTGAAATTTTTGTTTATTAGTCTTGGTAATTAATTATTAATTATTGTTTTATTGGAGCTTCTTAGATTATTTACTCTCTCTCATATGGTATTTACCTTTGTTATAGAATTTTGGAGTAACTTGTGATGTAGAAGCAGCTCACTCTCTTGCAGTGAGGATAGGGTACTGGTAAATAGGTTTGTAGAAAATCTGTATGAATAATTGTAATTTATTATTTTAACGTTTCTAATTAATAATATCCGAAATTAGTAAAGACATAGCAGATGCTTTAGTTTACTGTCTCAACAATGTTTGCTTGTATGGTTGCCTGATGAAGTCGTAGTAGTTGTATAGGTGTATTAACTATTAAGCATAAAATAGAATCCAGATATGCGTTATCATGTTTATGTTTGCAATTAGCATGTGCAGAGCTACTATTTGTAATGTCAGATATTAATCACAATTTCGACCTGATAACAATTGCAGCTTAAAACCTATATACTGAGTTCTGTACTAAAGTAACACAAACTTGTACACAATTTAATATCAATGCATACATGCGCGCAGAAAAACACTTGCAGGCGGCAAAAAAGATGTGAAAGCAAATAATATGACGATAATTATTTTGTTTGAGCTGAAAATATCAGTAGAATAAAAAGAATAGAACAAGGGTGTTCACCAAGTTTTTTTTTTTGGTAAATTTAACTCTAAAATATATTAAATTGACTTCAAATGTCAAAACCAAATTGTTAAAAAATTGATCTACACAATGAATGATGTATTTAGATGCAAAATTTATATATTTTTGAATTGATTTAGTCTAAAATCAAATTGATTTGCAAGTTAATTTTAACGTATTTATTTTTCATTTTTTTTTAACATTTGACTTGTACTAATTAATTTGCAAGTTAATATATTACTAGCGGAGAAAATTGATCTCAACAATTTGAATTCGTTATTTTAAATCAATTCAATCAGTTTGAAATTAAACTCACCAACCTAGTTCTTTTAAACCAACCAAAATATACTAAGATAGTCAAAAGAGGTCAGAAGAAAGTCCAATGTGGACCCATTTACTCCAAGGGAGCATGAAACGCCCGAAATTTTTATATATAAGAAAATGAATAAATAAAATATTAAAAATAAGAAACTGTTCACCAGATTTTTAAAAATAAGAAGGACGCCATCCCAGGTGCCGACTGGGGAAAAAAAAAAAAAAAAAAACTAAAAATTCGGGACGCCATCCCAGGTGCCGACCGGGGAAAAAATATATATATATATAAATTCGGGACGCCATCCCAGGTGCCGACCGGGAAAAAAAATAAATAAATAAAACCGGGACGCCATCCCAGTTGCCGACCCTTGTCCGAAAGAACTAAAAAACCCCAGCGATCGCTCTTTCCCCTCCGCGCCGCTGAAAAAAAAAAAAAAACGCCTCGCCATCGCTGTCTGGTCCCCAGCCATCCCGCCCCGCATACCGTGGCGTCCCGTCCCTCCCGCCATGGAGTCCCGTTTCTGATCCCGACAGCAGCTCGCTGATTCCGACATTCCGACAGCAAACCCACAAGAGTACGTTTTTTTTCTTAAATTAGTTAAAATTAGTATGTTATTAAACTAAAATTAGAATCTAGTAGTTTAGTTTTATATTTAGATTTTCGTATTAATTTTGTTGTGAAATAAATTGGTTAAATTAGAATTAAAATAGATTTTCGCTTTAGGGTTTAGAAATTAGATTAATTATTTTCATTTGAAAACAAATTATGTAGTATAATTTGTTTTTATAGACAAGATTATAGTTAATTTTATGTAATACTTTAATATATTGTTTTTCTATTTTAAATTACTTGTCACAATTCAAACGGCTCATTAATTTTGGGCAAAAAATTTAATGTATTAATTATGTTCAACTGTTGAAAATGTTGAATCTATTTTCAAATATGTGATGAACATTTTGAAACAACTTGAAAAATTCATTTCTATTTGAACATTTTTAGTCATTAATTTAGGGTTTTAATAATGAAAATGTGGTGCATGCAGGATGTCAGCTCCTCGTGGTGAGTATTACCATCAAAACATTAATGATGCATTTGACGAAGATGTAGTGCCTCAAACTCAGTCATCAAATAATTTTAGTTCGTTGTTGTGGATGCCACATCAGCAACACCGGACTTCACTGATTTCTACTGATGTAAGTTACTAAATTTTTTGTATAACTTGTACTTGTTTTAAATTCATAGTTTCATTGTTTTTAAATTAATTCTTATAACCATGGCAGCCTAATGATGGAATGAGGGCTCGAGGCCACAAGCACAGTATTCCGTACCATTGGCAATGTGAAAACATCTTGAAGAGTCTTGGCCTATATCAAGTGTCTCAAATGGATATTGTAAACGTCGATCCTTCGCTTCTCAGTGCTCTCATAGAGCGTTGGCGACCAGAGACTCATACATTTCATCTTCCAGTAGGTGAGATGACTATTACTTTAGAGGATGTTTCTTGTTTGTGGGCTTTGCCAATTAAGGAGATACCGGTGACTGGTATGTCAGATGGTAATTGGGAGGGTTTAGTAAATGAGTGTCTTGGAGTTGGGACATGGGATGCTTTGATGAAAACAAAGAAAAGACCCGGTGAGATAAAAAAAATCTGGGTATGCCATTAACTTAAAAAGTTTGCGAAATTGGTTTAAAGTCATGCCTTCGGGTCCTGGTGAGCCCACATTGGAGCAGATACATCAATATACAAGGGCTTACATACTTGATTTGTTTGGGTCTTTACTTTTTCCTGATAAATCTGGAGATTCGGTGCCAGTGATGTATTTGCAGTTTATCCGGGATCTCAATACGCCTGGGCAATACAATTGGGGTGGGGCTGTTTTAGCATTGCTCTACAGGCATCTATGTGTGAGTGTCACTCGTAAAAGCAAAATGGTGAAAGAGCTAGCGGGTCCGGTGATACTTTTACAGCATTGGACATGGTCGCGGTTGTAGACCGGACGTCCGATCCCATACAAAGGTTGGGAACCCGATTGGGGGAAACCAAATCCCCAATCTTGCCCTGCATTTGGAGCTCAGTGGTGTGGTCGCCTACGATTTAGACAACCTCATGGGTCGGCTGGAGTTAAATACTTCCGCAATCAGTTGCAGGAATTGCGGGAGGGTACTGTAGATTGGGAGCCATACAAATCGCTGTGGAGCCATATGCCATCCCGAGTCCATCAGGATGCTGAGTGTTTTCGTGCCCGTGTGCCATTGGTATACTTTTGGATTATAGAGCATTGCTATCCGGACCGAGTGATGCGCCAGTTTGGGTGTCGACAGGCCATCCCAGTATTAGAGCCACTCCCGGAGGATGAGGTACGTAGATTACACAAGTTTGTTCATACAGCTGTGTGTACTACTAATTGGTCGGTTGAGCATCAGACATACGTGTCTGAGTCAACGCAACACGATAGGTGTCCAATTCTCGTATGGTGTCCAATTCACCTCTGCCTGGACGACCGGTGAAAACTCATTCATGTTGGGATAAGGTTCAGAGTAAATATTTTGGGGCGGTGTTTGTTCTCTCTGACAAGGTTGGGTCCGACTGGAACCCGCATGTGGATCACAGTACCGAGACTGAGGAGGTTCTGGCTGCGTCTCAGGTACCCTACCATCAAATAACAACTGGAGTTGCGTCGCGCCCACAATTGGAACAAACTCAATGAAAAAATCAATGACACGGTATTCTCTTCCGGAATTCATTAACTACTCAAAAATTATCTTCCAACCTTCATTGCAAATAAGTTCCACAATCTCGTAATAACGGCCAGTAGGTGTACCAACATTACATCGAGCATAAATGATTAGGTTGTATTCATTCTCGGAATATCCAAAATGCCGATAAATCATACCTTTCAAATCTTCAAAATTTTGTTCACCGGTCGCACGAAATGAGTATCGATGACTGATACTATACTCCGCGCCCCTCGGACCGTATCGAATTTCACCGCCGATAAATACATTTACTAATACCATAATGGATTGTTTCCGAAAAACCCTATACAATGAATATTAATTACAAAATGTAAATATTAATTACAAAATGTAAATATTAATTGTTATACAACAAATTGAGTTAAAAAATATTGTAAATAAATTAACTAAAAAATTATTACCGTAAAATTCGCCAGAGTTCGTCGATTTTCTAAATTGTAAGCCCCAGAATGGCATGAGAGTGACAGACCGGAAGAAATAAACGAGTTTAGTAGTGGTCGGCAACTGGGATGGCGTCCCGGTTTTATTTTTTTTTTTTTTTTTTCCCGGTCGGCACCTGGGATGGCGTCCCGAATTTATATTTTTTTTTTCCCCGGTCGGCACCTGGGATGGCGTCCCGAATTTTTAGTTTTTTTTTTTTTTTTTTTTCCCCGGTCGGCACCTGGGATGGCGTCCCGAATTTTTAGTTTTTTTTTTTTTTTTTTTTCCCGGTCGGCACCTGGGATGGCGTCCCGCAGAGACGCCATCCCGAATGGCGTCCTTCTTATTTTTAAAAATCTGGTGAACAGTTTCTTATTTTTAATATTTTATTTATTCATTTTCTTATATATAAAAATCTCGGAAGAAACGCACTTCTGGCAAACATTAATTACTTAAGAAACCACATAATCCATGCTATAATTAAAAAAAGGTACAGCATACTGTATTCCACTCTGCTGCTTCGCTGTAGTGTAATCAGAATGTTTTGTTAAATAAATCATAGCCATATGGCAAAATAGCAGATTAGCAGTGCAATTAACTATCTGTCTCCACTGGCTCCCCAATTTGTTTGCTCTTTACTCTCTTCTTTAATCATCACATGAGCCATTAATCAATGCAAAATGTCTTGTGGGCCCACAACTTTTTCTGAGGGAAATATTTTATTTCAAAAAGTGGGCTTTATATTTAGCAATAAAATTTGTAATTTAAAAAAGATTAGTCCTGATTCTCACTTAAGGCAATATAACTAAAATAATATATTTTTTTGGGAGTAAAGTTAGAAGTCAAGCTACCCAACTATTTAATACTTTTTATTATTACAACAAATGATTTTCTCCATCTGAGTTTCGAATCCATAACTTCTCACACAGAGACTATATGTCTTTGTCACTAGATCAAATGCTAGTTCTTAAAAAGAAAAGGAAAAGGGCGGCAAGGAAATTATACTTTAGCTTTGATGTGAATTTTTTTTTGCCTTCTAGCAAAATATTTTTAGTTTTTGAAAACAAAACATAATTTGCTTTCCATCATTGGATATTAGTATAGTACCTTCAACCACATTTAAGACCACTACATTAGCTGTTCAGCAGATTTTACTAAGATTATTATCCCAACTTCATCTAACATTTTTTTTTAGGTCATTTATGCGACTCTCTCTCTCTCTCTCTCTCACTCACTATTTCACATCATAATTTTGGCTATCACTTTTCACTTTTAGGTTAACATTTATACACGCCATGTTGGCATGTTCAATGCTATCTGTTCACAATGAAAACCCACTACACTATTTTGGTACCAGATGAGAACAAGAAATCATTCAAAAAAAAAAAAAAAGATGAGAACAAGAAAGGCAGAGCTCCACTTTAAAATTTCCCCTGTTTCTTCCCTCCTTGTTGGCAGCAAGAAGCAAATTCTCTCTACCTGCCCCTCAGACATGGCTGCCATTTTCACGCATATTTAAATTAATCTCTTAATGAGGTTAAATCTCTTTTCTCATACCCTTCTCTTGTCAATGTCATTTCTAAAACATAAGCAAATACCCTTTGTGGGCAGACAACATAAAATCCAAGCAAGTTTCTTTAAACCCAACATGGATACCTACATTTATTCATCCAAACTCATACTTCTCCTCTCTTTCACATTATTCAATCACTGCATTGCATGCCACCGCACCGACCGATCAGCCCTACTCGCATTCAAGGCCGGCATCACCACAGACCCATTAGGCCTTCTAGAAACATGGGATCACACCACTGACTGCTGTACCGAATGGGCCGGCATTGCATGTGACCCAGCCACCGGCCGTGTTGTGAACCTTACACGACCAGGATTAACCTCTGGGCCAGACTTTGTAATTGATGCCTCATTAGTCGGCATCCTTTCACCTGCACTTGGTTCACTTTCTCATCTACATGTTCTCGACTTAACCAACCTAAAGCGGCTCACTGGTCCCATACCGGCTTCACTTGGGCACCTCTCACGCCTTACCGACCTCCTACTTTCATCCAATGAGCTTACCGGGCCCATACCGTCATCTCTTTCAAGGTTACGTTGTCTCAGGCGGCTCTTTCTCAATTCTAACCGCCTCTCAGGCCACATTCCTCCTTCTATCTTCTCCTCCAACTCACTGATTCAACTAGCTCTTTTCGAGAACCAATTCACTGGTGGTATCCCAACATCCATTGGGAGGCTTGAGTTTCTTGAAAAATTCGATTTTCATGACAACCTCTTAACAGATCCAATACCAGAGAATATCGGATCGCTTCATAGACTGACACATCTTGACTTGTCAGAGAACCGGATCAGAGGCAATATCCCATCCTCGATTGGGAACCTCACAAGACTCATAGTCCTTGATCTTTACAAAAATGATCTTACTGGTAACATTCCAGCTTCCATCTCAGGTATGCTATCCATCCAATTTTGCCGGATTTCATACAATCGCTTAACAGGTGCACTACCTAAATCCATTGGATACCTTCCTAGAATCCAAAAGCTTGTTCTTGAAAACAATGCAATAAGTGGGAAAATCCCGAGCTCGATTGGAGGCCTAACCACACTCAATGACATTTTCTTGGCTAATAACCGGCTCACTGGTAAAATCCCTTCCTCGGTAGGCAAATTGAAAAATCTCCAAACCCTAGACCTAGCCAGAAACCGCATCTCTGGGCCGATTCCTCACGAGTTTGCAAACCTCCATAACCTCCAGTCATTAGACCTCTGCAATAATCCAATTGACTTCACCTCCCTACCAGCTTGGTTAGTGGAATTGAGTATCTTCAGGCTAATGCTATCAGAAACTGGCATCATGGGCCCACTACCAGACTGGCTCGGGTTGGCAAGCTCCATTTCAGCTTTGGATCTATCCAATAATCACATCTCCGGTGAGTTACCTTGGTGGATCGGTAACATGACAGGTCTCACTTTTCTAAACCTCTCTCGAAACGCAATCCATTCAACAATCCCAAATGAGTTCAGGAACTTAGCTATGCTAATGGACCTAGACTTGTCATATAACAACTTCTATGGACCGCTTTTTCCGGTGCTAGACAAAGGAGTAAGCGAAGCACTTGGACAGTACAAAACATTAGACGTGTCTCGAAATGGTTTCACCGGTGGAATTGATGAGAATATTGGTGAGTTCGAGGCAATGAAGGCGGCAGAGGTATTGGATTTCTCTTATAACCCGCTGGGTGGTAGGATTCCAGAGAGCATGGTGAAAATGTCAGCACTAAAAGAGATAAGGTTGGCCAACGATGGCTTGTTAGGTGAAATACCAGATGGGTTACTTGATCTTGAAGAGTTGACAGAGTTTGACGTGTCGGGCAATGAGCTCACCGGGCACATTCCACGACATGAAACGCCATTACCAGCAGTTTGGTTTAGTGGAAATGCCGGGCTTTGCGATGATCCCTTACCACCATGTGGAGGGTGAAGAAAAAGAGAACCGTTGTAAAGATTTAGAATTAAATGCTTTAGTGAGAAAAAGAGAAGGGAAGGAAAACAAAGAGAATTCTGGTCGTTTTGGTTTCTGAAGGAAGCATGTTTATGAGCAAACGAGGATTATTGAACAGGACGAAGGTTTGGTTTCAAGTTTGGGCCTGTAATGTAGGATTGTTATTTTGGGCTTTAGATCTTCTCAAGTTATGGATTATGCAAAAGGCTAGTATAACTACTTGTATGTGTGGAAGGTTATCAATGTGTGTGTCGTGAATCTTCTAATTTTTATAGAAAAATGGTTATCTATTTTATTAAGTTTGATAAATAGTATGAAAAAAACAAAGTAGAAGAAAATAGTGGAGTATAGAATGACTTGGGGACTACATGAAAAAAAAGTTGATATCAAGCACTCGCTAGCTCGCTATATATAAGGGGCAATAAAAAAAAAAGTGCTACATATGGTAGTAAAACAATCAGTAAGAATTTATAAAAACCCCAAACAAATCATATTATAAATCAGTAAATCAAAATTGTTTAAGCCAAAGTTACATTCTGTGCCGTTGATTTTTAGCATTACAGGATGCTAAAATCCTAACATACAAAAGGACCTACAAGAATCTTGAATCCTGCCTCATACTACTCTCCTAAAATCCATTGTAAGAGAAAAAATGGAAACAAAATATAGAAAAGTTCTGTCCCCCTTCTCCACCTCATTTTTATTTCATTAACAGCCTTTGGTAGAACTTTTAACACGGGCCGCAAAAAATCAGAAGGTGCTATATTTGCCAAGAAACACATAACAGTCCACACTGCTTTCAACCCGCAGCAGCATTAACTGCAATTCTATCAACAACAACATTTCTCCCACCATAAAGCGGGTCCCCCTTTCCAAGCTCCCTGAGGCGCCTCACCATATCATACAACCACTCAAATGTGAGTATTGATTGTTTATTTAGCTCCTCTCTAACCTCAGGGTGAACCCTAAACCAATCACCTAACATTTTGTGCACATGTGATCTTATCATTCGCCATGGTACTGGGTACTTCTCACACAATTTCAGATATTCTACCACCAAATCAGCTTGGTCCAGATCCCCTTCTTCATCTCCCTCTTCTCTCCACTCAACTGTCTTATAACCGGCAAAAAGGGCAGGGTTTTCAAGAAGTGTCTCAGCTGACAGTACACCATCCACACCAGTCTCTTCCAAGCACGAATTGACATCCACCATGTGGCGAATGTTTCCATTAGCTAAGACTGGTATTCTTAGGGCTTGCTTTACAGCCCGTATCGCGGCCCAATCGGCCTTAAACTTAGTGCTGTCTTTTTGGTCTCTGGTACGGCCATGTACAGCTAAAAGGGAACAACCAGCCTCCTCTAACATTTTCGCATATGTTATGGTGTCGTCTAAATTAGGGAAAATACGTATTTTACAAGAGACCGGTACATCAAGGTTTAGAACTAGAGTTTCTACAAGGGATTTTATAAGAGGTTGGTTTTCCATTAGAAATGCACCATAGTAGCCACGTCTCGCAATCCTTTGAGGACAACTGAATAATAAAAGAAAATAATTAATATTCCTAAAGTCTTCCAATAGTCAAAATGGAGATGAATAACAATTAAATGTTTAACTAACCCGAGATTAATGTCAATATAGTCACAATAAGCTTCTACCCTTTTCGCGGCTTGCAACAAAATTTTGGGGTCATTTGCACAAAACTGAACAAATAGTGGCCGATCCTCCTAAACCAAGCACAAGCAAAACAATATTGATTTAACTCTACCTATGTTACTTGATTAATAATTCATATCAAGCAGGCAGGGAAGAACAAAAAGAGCTGCATTTTCACATTAAACTAATTGGAATTTGGAAATTTGACAAATGGAAACAATATTCAACCCTCTAACCTTGCAAGTAGAGAATTCCATGGACCGATACTTCTCATTCTCTGAGAAAATTCTCGAATGAAGCATTGGTGTATAAGCAGCCTCAGCACCGTACTTCCGGCACAGCATCCTGAAAGGAAGCTCCGAATTGTCCACCATGGGCGCCACCATGAACCGCGGCGCTCCAAGATCTCTCCAGTGGGCCCACGCCCGCTCCACCCGCGTAACTCCGGCGAGCACCCGACTGGGCATATCCAGTGGAGACGGCGACGGCGCCGCCGCATCCAAGGGGTCAGAGATGGTGCTGCCATTAGTCGAGTTGTTGCATAGGGTTTCTTCGTCCGGATCGACGTCTATGTTGGTCAGAGTTGACATGGTGGAGCTAGGGTTTTTTAGGGTTTGGAGGAAGCGGGAAGCAGGGTTTCTGGTGTTGTGCGTGTAGTTGTTTTGTCGGGGAAGAGAAGCAAAGATAACTCGTGAATTCATGTGATAGGTAAGAATCCAACGGACTAGGGTTTTGCATCTTGGTACCAGATGCAAAACACTGAAAAACAAAGGTTAAACTTTGAGCAAATTTTCATTATTTTTTTATATTTACGAAGAACGCTAATGTCTAGCATTATATGTAGGGCTGCACAAAAAATTCGTAGTTCGTAATTCGATTCGAGTTTGATTCGAAAAAGTTTGATTCGAAATTGAGTTCGTTCGAAATTAATTCAAATCAAACTCAAACTGGACCTAGTTCGTTCGAAATAGGTTCGCAAACCAAATTTAGTTTGAAATTAACTCAAACGTGAACCGTTAATTTCTGCTGATAACTTATGTTCACTGATGAAAATAAAAGTCGTCCAGTCCATAATTGCTTTCAATTCTGACTTCTGAAAAATATTTTTTGAAATAGAAAGTCCGGTTCAATTACAAGCTCAAATAAAAAAAATTCAACAACAAAGCCCAAAATAGAAAAATTAAACAAAACCAGCCATAACCCATAACCGTTCTACCCTAGTCCCTAGTCGACCTTCCCTCTTTGTTGGTTGCGAACTTACGATACCAAAGTCCAAACCCTAAAGTTTCCCTCTGTTGGCTACTTGGTTGCGATACCAAACCCTAGACTCCTAGAGGTTGCGATACCTTAGAAATAAGGTCGGACCAAGTGAAAGACCACCCTCGTAGATGAAGACTCAAATGTCTAGTTGTAATGAACTTTAATGTTTTATTTAGGATAATATTTGGATTTGTAATAATTCTAAGACTTTGGTGATTGTTCTGACTTCTATTGATATTTAAATTGTACTTTGAATATTTTGGATATATGAAATAAACTTTGATATAAACTTTGGTGTACTGTGTAATTAGAATTCAGAATGCTTGAGTTTTTATTGAAGTGCTGTAATTTTGCACTATGGCCCAGTCATAAGTCATAACTCGTAAGTCGTAACAAAGTTCGTAAAGGTTCGAAATTGAGTTCGTAAAAAATTTGGTTTGAAATTGAGTTCGTTCGAAATTAATTCAAACCAAACTTAGTTCGAAATTAATTCAAACCAAACTCAAACTGGAGGTAAGTTCGATTCGTTTGCAGCCCTAATTATATGAGATATATAAAATGTGACCAAGTTTTTTCAGAAATATAGGTATTTAAACAAGACATTAGCAATATCAATATAGACACAGCCAAAAATGTTAGCGAATAAAAACAACATTTTTAGATAGATTTAGCAATTTAGCATTATGTGATTCTCTGAATTCAAGAAAGCAACCTTACAGAGATCATAAAAAAAAACAAATGCAAAACAATCCAAAATTATAAATAAAAATATGAATGTATAAAAAAGTTAAATATTTAAGTTTTTTATCCATATTGCAACATTATATTTTTTTTATCCATACTGCAAAACTATTACTAACATGTATAAACATAATAACGTAGAAGACATTAATTCTGCCATTATAAATTACACTCAGCATGTTACCGGATATGTAAAATAAACCCCAGTAAAATATTACCATGCAGTCTAAATAATACATTCATATCCATGTTATTCAAAGTTATGATTTCAAGTGGGGTCATTAAATTTTGATTTACTTGAATAAGAGGCATTTGGGTTTTAAAAGGACTTGAGAGATGATAAGGTAATTTAAAAAAAGAGAGAGAGAGAGAGAGAGCGAGACAAGAAATATAATTAAGAGCATGATATGTTTGTTAAATTAATGTGATCAAAAGAGTAGCTAGGTTGTGGTGTTGATGGGAGCATAAATGAGTAGCAATACTATTGAAAAAAATAAAATAACAAATAAATATAATAAATTAGTGATTATGGTTTATTTTTCGGATTTTTTTTTTATTTTTCTATGAATATTATTGTGTTAAATTTCGAAGTTAATAAAAAAAGTTTTTTGACGTAGTAGATTTTGACCAATATTTGTCATATTAGTTAGAAAAATAATATGATAGCAACATTGTGTTTACTATTGAGTCCGGCTAGTATAACACTAGTAGTGTCATTTCAAACTAAAAAACACCACATCTTAAACTATTAGATCTACTTTAATATTCGTGCGAGATGGAGCGCTTGATCAGAGAAAACGGAGAACAGAGATGGGAGAGGTCTTAGAATCCTCCGTTAGCACCTTCGTTAGAAACTATGCCTTGCCTCGCCCAGCTCAGCGCCTCCGCTGGTATGAAAACTTAACCCGATTTTGTGCTATGCTCTTTATTAATTTAAGATGAGGAGGGATCAAATTACACCTTTTTTGGTGACACACTTTGACACCTACCATTTTCAAAGTCCAAATAGTCGATCCAAACCGTTCAACATGATGGATATATTAAAATGTGCTTGGATATCAAATTTTACATTTTTTTGAATTTTTTTACTATTTATTAAGATGGTCACAAAATCGTTTTTTTCAGACCATTGAAAAACAACGATTTTGTAACCATCTTAAAAAATAGTAAAAAAATTCAAAAAAATGTAAAATTTGATCTCCAAGCACATTTTAATATGGTGATCATGTTGAACGGTTCGGATCGACTGTTTGGATTTTGAAATCGCAAAATTGACCTATAAAAAAAACGGTGTCATAATGTGTCACCAAAAAAGGTGTAATTGGATCCCTCCTCATTTAAGATATGTTGCCTTTGTTTGTCTCTTGATTTGAGAATTGATGTAAATGGAGAATTCTCATTTCAGTTTTGTCCAAAAATTGCTCGATGAAATGCCAAAATGAAAATAAAAGACTATCTCTTCGGTTTGTCTTCTAATTTGATAATTGGTTTAAATGGAGTTTGCAATTTAACTCTTTTCTAATTTATTTTTTGTTATGTAATAACTTGGGGCTTGCAATTATGGTAATGAGTCAGCTAGGCTGATGTTTGAATACACTTAAAACATTCTCCATTTATGCAACAATTTGTATTCATTTATCTTTCTCAGGTATGTGTGATCAGTAGCATGAGAGAGATAATTAACTGGACTAGACTGGCTTTTAATATTTTCCAGACTCAAGTTTTTCTTGCAGTTTAAGATTCTATTTATTATGATTGTAATTTATTTAATTTCTTCATTACTCTAATCATTTGTTTATAGGACAAGCACAGATTAAAGATTAGCAAGATTTAATTAGTGAAATTGGAAATTTCCTTTTTAATTCAATTTCTCCTATAAAAGGCAAAGATGTGTACTGGGTTGGATTAGTGAATTTGTAAGCAATTTTATATATTCAGCTAAACTTGGCTTTCGCCATCTTTTGTATCTGGTTCTTCATTAATTTCTAAAAATATCATTTTTTCTTGCAATTATATATTCTTTGATTCACGTTACATTTTATTCATTTTCCATTCCTTTATTTAAATTGTTGTTGAATACACAATTATATTAGTAGATTTCAACAACAACAAAAAATGTAACAATTGGTACTGGTACGGTGGATGTCAGGAACTACAACAAATAAAAAAACTGTAACAATTTGTTTAACCAGACAGACTTGTTGTTCCTTCTGAGCTGAACTCCTAGATCCAAGCCAATTCTTCTGTAAATTTTCAAGACAGTCCCAAGATTTTCAAAAATTCACTCCTCCCACAGATAAATAAAAATTCCAATGTACATTCATTTAAGTAAAAAAAGTAAAATAAGTATAGCAGTAAACAACACAAGAAAAATATACCATAGCAGTAAACAAGCAACACAATCGATAAAACATTACTAAATGGCAGTATACAAGCAAAACCTCAACACCAAAATATTATTCTTTCTATATTATTCCTTTCTATACCAAAATATAACTATCCCTTCTATACTAAAATAAACATTGTCAATACAAGTCATTTTCACTCTCACGCTCGTTGTTTCATTCATTGTTGTCTTCATGATCATGCACTCCAAAAGCTTGTTTGAATGAACTCTCAGCCAACATTCTCTACAATTGAGAAATAAGAATGAAAATATTAGTAAATCAAACTATCTACAATTTAACAGAATTTAGTAACAAAATATTGCTAACCTTCAAACAAGTAGACATGTTGTCATATTCACTCTCACGCTCGTTGTTGTATTCATTGTTGTCTTCAAGAACATGCGCTCCAAAAGCTTGTGCTTGAACCTTTAATGAACTTTCAGCCTTATGCTATCTATAGCACCTTTAATGAACTTTCAGCCTTATTCATTGTTGCGCTTCAAGATCATTGTTGTATTCATTGTTGTTTATACGATAGACTTTTGAGTCCGTAACACTGAAGGCCTTATGCTATCTATAGCACCTAAGTCTTACTCTGATTGTATTATATATGGTAGCGCTCAACCATGATAATAGAAGCTGCAATTTGGTCATTGTTTTTTCAATTCACCAAAATACCCTTAATGTTTTGCGCATTTGTAGTTGAACAATTTTTTCTGGTAAATAAGAGAAATTTTGCTATTTTACTCATTTGTTTTTTTTTTTTAATTTGATTTCTCTCTTCACTTAATTGACCTATTTGATGAACTTGTTATAAATTTCAAGTTGTATTGCACTTTTCGTTTATTCTAATATATATAGGAGCTTAATTTAACAAAAATTGATAAGGAGCTTTAACAAAACATAATAGTTCAATTGCATCCATCCAAATGTCCAAATGTCCAAATGGCAACGATATCAAGTAAATAATTTGCATAAATAAATATAATTTAAAGCTCAAAATAGAATATTCGTATAAGCATCTAGCAAAATAAAATACAAGGAGATACAATAGAAAGAGGACAATCTTGATTGGTTTCTTCTTTTGCATATATATACAAAACAAAGAATCAAAGAATTCTTCTCTAAACAAAAAAAATCAAAGAATTCGCCAACCTCATAGGCTGTTACTAGCAGATAGTTAGAAGTTAGAACCTTCTTTCAAATGTAAATATTCGAAGTATGTCAGTTTGAATCCTAGATCCAATACACAAGCAACACACAAGATATACGTACCGTGAAGGTCTAGATCATACAAGTCATCAAAGACATTTATGAATATCATTGATTGTTTCCAAACATTGGAAGTACAAATTTGATGTTGGATACTTAGGCTGTGCTCCATAACTCACCGTGTAGAGGAAGGGGAAGGGACGGGGAGGAAGGTGACAGAGACGGAGCTCATTCCGAATAATAATTTGTACACTCCGAATCGGGTGTGAATAACTTCGCCAAAATTGAATACGGAGTTCACTCCGAACAGTGTTTTCTCCCCTCCGCTCCCTCTCTGATTCTCTTCTTTTGAAGCAAGGGAACTTGCCCGGTCAGATCCGGTCTGCCAAGCTCTCACCTCCACACAGACGATATCAATTATAAAAATAAATATTTTCAGACAATATAAATGGTATAAACTAATTTCAATGAATAACTATGAAATGCTCCTTTGGGTTGTATACTTGTATACAATAAAATAAAAAAAGAATTTATGAAGTTGTTTTTGTTATACACATACTACTCTGGACTCTAAATATTTTAAGTGGATAAAAATTATGTATATGATGGTGAGATCATTATGAATTCAAAATTTCAATTTGATGACAAAAAAGTAATGACTATAAAATTATCAAGTTGTATGATATGTTGAGGCGTTTAAATAAAGTAATGCAATTTGTGTGATACAAAATGGATTTTGCATGATTTTTTTTATTGCTTTTAAAATATCCATTTCTTTCTTTAAATTGATCAAGTTGCAAAATTAAAGAAAATTTCTTACTTTATATCATAAACAAATACTATGGACTGTGTTTCATTCAATTATTTTCTATTAGATATTAGAGAATATCAAATAACTGTCATTACATTTCTAAATACTACGAGATGAACAAAATTTCTAACCTCGTACAAACTCATTGGTGGCCCTTTCGCCAATCTTCATTTATGAGAGGAAGTCGATCTTATTTCATCTACAATTTTAAGGAACTTGAACCTTATGATAAAAGATGCTATAACATTTTTAACAATCTATATATTTTTAACAAAGTTTGCAAACAACTACATGTAATAACAGTTTTCAATTGTTTCAAAGATTTTGAAAATCAAAATCAGAATTATAATCAGAATCGGAATCGGAACTGGTTAGTCGATTATGAAATCGGAATTGGTCAGAATCAGTCGATTTAACACGAAAACTCAATTTTTTTTTTGTAAAAAGCTTATTTTATTTAAAAAAATAAAAAAATTGTAATAAAAAATAATTAGTCTAAAAATTATGTTAAGATCACTTCTTATACTAAAATAATTCACTAATAAATAAAATATAAGCATTCAAACTAATTAGATAGTTTCATTAAATCTCAAATAAAGTAAAGAAACAAATGAAACAAAATATTACAAATTTGAACATAACCAAATGTAATAGTTTTTTGGGCGGAGTGTGTGTTTTTTTGTTCTTTCTTTTGAAACGATCATTTACTGAAAATCATGTAATGTTTTGTATTCCACAATTCTTAATAAAAAATATGACATTTTTAAATAAATTATTAATAAACAATTTTGTAAAATTAATAATTGTTTTACCAATTTATAATTAAGATTAAAATTGCCATACACTACTATATACACACAATGTTAAAAACACAACACATTTGATTTGTTTCTATAATTTTGTATGGCTTGATTGTATATAAATAACTTTGTTAATAATACGAAGAAACTATCATATCCATTATGGACTTTTGGTCCAAAACCAATAAATTTTGGATATGCAACTTTTTTTTTGTAAATTTGTTAATTTGATTTGTATTTAAAAAAATAGGAAAAAAATAATTGTAAAAAAATAAATAGTCTAAAAAAATAATGTTAAGGTTACTTCTTACACTACAATATTTGACTTAAAAACTAAATTTGAACATTCAAATTTTAATTAGTTACATGTTTGAGCAAAATCAAATGTAATGGTTTCTGCGGCAGGGTGTGTGTTTTTTAATCTTTCTTTTGAAAATATCATTCACTAAATATCATGTAATGTTTTGTATTCCACAATTGTTAATAAAAAAAAGAAGAAGTTTTAAATAAATTATTAATACATAATTTGTAAAATTAATAATGAAGATTAAAATTGTCATACATCAATATTTACAAGACACATTTGATTTGTTTCTATAATCTTACATGGTTTGTTTACGTATAAATAACTTTGTTAATAATACAAAGAACTATCTTATCTACAATGGGCTTTTGGTTCAAAAAATAGGAACATATGTTTTCTCACCTGACCAAAATAATTAAAAAGAAAAAAGAATGACTTGTATTAAAGAGAAAAAAAAGATCCATCTACGGCACAAATTAAATTTTCTCTCAAATTTTTCAAAAACCAACAACAATTGAATTAAATCCGTCTAAAATCTTTCTATGATACCTGCTTCACATAATCTTGAAAAATAATCGGTTAAGTTCTTGAAACCAATTAGTCTATTTTCAAAGTTAAAGTTATCATCGATAAATTATGCAAATATTTATTTCTGCTCTGCGTCCTCCACAATTTCAAGATCGGTCAGTTTACGAATCGATTTCGGATGAATCGGTTGAAATCAGCCGAGTTAACTTGGAAACTCAAATTTTTTTTACCTCTGGTTGGGCGTCATAGCTTAGCATATAGATATAAATACTTTATTTCGTAAGTATAAATACCACAAGCATGTAGATATAAATACTTTATTACCGCACATAAGCAAAGTTAACATTTTTTGTTGAAAATTTTTAGTGGTCCCCACATGCCGTTTGAGTATGGTTATTTTAGGAAAATTCATATATCATATGTAGTTAAATGTATATGTGTTAATACTTGTCCCGTTTGAGTTATGTACTTCACAATATTATTATTAACATTTGTAAAACAAAATTACAGTTTTGAAACAGTTGCGATCCCTACAAGCAATTATGGCAATTTAGGTGCGGGCACAGTGCGGGTACTCATATCAGCTTCCTAAAATAAAATATGAACATTGAAAACTAATTAGATAGCATAATGAAATCTCACAATGGTTAATAATAAAAATACGACACTTTTAATAAATTATTAATAAACAATTTTGGAATCCAAATTGTTCTCCATATAAACAATTATTAATAAAACTATCATCTTTATATTTGTATCAAAAAAACAAAAAAAGTGATACAACAAAAGACTTCACATAACATATAAGAAAGACAATTCAAGACAATTCAAGAAAACCAAGCTAACCGAAATTCAACCAAAATAATTGAAAACAGAAAAATGAAACTTTAGGATGCAACTGTCCTCGGATGTATGAGCCCATTATATTATACATATAAAAGAAAAAACAAATCAACTGAAACGTTTCTGGTCTAACAGAAGAAGCAAAAGAACAAATAAACTTTGACAAAATTGAATAGAAAACAAACAGGCCAGAAATGCCGAGATTTTTATTTTTACCCAAAATAAAATATATTTTAATATAATTATCCAAGTTTTTGAAAAATTTAAATTTATACCCAAACCGTAAAAAAAATTTACGGTTTGAATTCCGAATTCAAACCGTAAAGTTTTTTTACGGTTTGAAATTTTTTTTTTTTTTTTTTTAAAAAAAAAAAAAAATCGTTTTTTAGCTATAAAAGGAAGCATCAGAAGCTAGAAAAAAGAAGAGAAAGAAAGAGAGGAATGTGTTTTTGTTTTTTTTTATTCTTATTATATTTCAATTGGGTAACTAGTCCTGGTAAAGCTCGCAGACGACGTATTTTTTTTAAACGAGGTCCTCGATAACGAGACATAAAGATTCCTCCTTTTTTTTCTTTGATTTTTATTTTTTATGAGAATTTCATTTTATAAATAGAAATTAAAACTGAATTGGATCAAAAAAATAAGATCGACTTAAAGTTAAGTAAGATACTAAAAAAAAAAAAAATTGTATCATCATATGGAATTTTTTGTATATAGATTTTTTTGATTGAAAGTTGAGGCTGGCTCTTTTTTCTATAGACATTTAATTCCTCTAATCTTTCTTTTTATTTTGAATTCTTATTTCATTAAGAAAATAATAATTGTTTTCACTTAATCGTAATCGAGAGTTCCTTTTTTGTTATTAAAAAGATTATTGCTGATAGAAAATCAAATAAAATATATCCTAAAATATATACTATAAAAATATAGTAACATATTTTTTTATAAATATAAAAAAATACAAATTTTCTTTCTTAAAAAAAAGCTCAAGAATTTTCAATACAAAAGAGAGAGAGAAAGAGAGGAAGAGAGAAAAGAGAGAAAGAGAGGAAGAGAAAAAAAAAAGAATTTGCACCTCTGGTTAACATATCAAGGCAACTTCAAAAATCATGAAAATTTGCCGACGTCCAGTCTTGACTTCGTAGAACAATACTGTGAAGTTTCATGCAAAATCTCAAAACAGATCGCGAGATATCATCTCTCAAAAATTGCTCGAAATGCTGAAGTTGTGCGTCCGAGCCCTACTTTGCACATCTGGTTAACATATCAAGGCAACTTCAAAAATCATGAAAATTTGCCGACGTCCAGTCTTGACTTCGTAGAACAATACTGTGAAGTTTCATGCAAAATCTCAAAACAGATCGCGAGATATCTTCTCACAAAAATTGCTCGAAATGCTGAAGGAGGGCTCGGACGCACAACTTCAGCATTTCGAGCAATTTTTGAGAGATGATATCTCACAATCTGTTTTGAGATTTTGCATGAAACTTCACAGTCCTGTTCTACGAAGTCAAGTCTGCATGTCGGCAAATTTTCATGATTTTTGAAGTTGACTTGATATGTTAAAACCGTATTTATACTTATCGTATTGTTGTTCTTAATTTTATTCTGTTTTGAGTTTTTTTTTGTGTTTTATATTTTTTTTTTTTTGGGATGTTATTTTGTTGTTGTTGTGTAACATAATAAATAATACCATGAAATGATAAAAATATATAACATACCTCCAACCATATCATAATAAAACATAACGATAGTACACTACACTAAAAAATAAATTGCAGAACTAAACTAAAACATAATAAAGGATAACATAGCTAAACTGAACTGAAACTACCAAAATAACCCTCTATCAACGGTACTGCGAAGGGGTGTATCGGTGAGGTGGTATACCCCTATTTTCCCTACTGAAATTTCGGCCCTGCCAGTCATTCCATTGTTGTTCTCCGTCCTGCGCTCTGAGAGCTGGTGTAAACTCAGCGTATGGCTCGGCCTCTAGGCTCATCTCGACTGCTCTACTCCATGGATCCTCGGCCGCATGGGTGGCTGGTGGTGGAGGGGGGGTACGGAAGAAGGAATCCGCAAGCTGGGACGCATAGTCCGACTGCGTCCCGCTACCAGAGGCCTCCCAATCGTGAGCTCTCGGTGGATACGGCTGACGCGGTGACGGGGAGGCGGCTGTATCCCACGGATCAGCTGGAGCAAAATCGGCAAGGCTGAAAGTCAATCTCTCATCCTGCACAGACGGGATCTCTGGAGACTCATGCTGCTCAGGCGGTGGCGGCATGTATGCAGGACCCTGCACGGATACCAATATTTTAGTAAATTTGAACTATCTTTAATTAAAATAAAGAAATAAATAAAATAAAGAATCACATACCGGGGGAAGAAATGGACGTCCGTGCTCGTCACGGTAGGCATGCCAACCTTCCATGCGCAGTACCCAACGATGATAATCCCAGTTTGGCTGCTCTGAGGGCTCCGGTGGCATCTCACTGTTCAGAACAGGTGGCGCGTCAGGCTCGTTCGGTTGTACTGCGCGCCAATCAATATTCTCTCCGGCGTCTCGTAGCATGGTGACCAGCTTTGCCTCGTGGCCGTGGTCCTCAATGCACGGGGCAACCAAGTGCAACATCGCATGCCCGACCGCTCTGTAGCCACGTTTTCCAAGACAAATGATTGAACGCGCGGCACCTTTAAGCGCTACCAGCAGCTAAAAAAATAAAACAAGGTTAGTTTAAAAAAATAGCTACGAAAAATGTTCATACTTTTAAAAAATGTGTTCTTGTAGGTGCATTACCTGGCGAGCACCTTTTCGGCCAGTGGGGGTATAACCATCATCGTCGAAGATCATCGAGCGAAGAAAATCGCCGTAATCTCCCTCTATATACACCGAAGCCATGCCGACACGCAGGTACCAAGCCTGATATCTCAATAGGGGATCTCCCTGAAACTGCATCGCATCAACCTCCGACATCTGCCATAAGTTGGCACTCATATTCGCTGCCTTGTTGTAGTGCTCCGAGTGATACTCACTCCAATCTCTATCCCAGTGATTACTGTGTCTTATCCTGTAATTCATATGTTAGTTGCAATTTAAAGCCAAGAACATAACGCTAAGTACAAAAATGCTAAAAAGAACATAACTTACCCGTGTAGTCTCATGATCACAGATCTCGGGACGTCTGGATCTGCGGGGATGAATGCAGGAAAATCAAACTGACGGAGCACCCGGTCTGGGTAGTGGTGCTCCACTATCCAGAAGCACACCAACGGACCCCTGTAGAGCCACATCTGATGATCATCCGCTACAATCTGTGGCAGCCTCCCCTCAGTGTATAGCTCATGGTACGGAGTCCAGTTCACCTGCGTCTCACCCAGACTCTGAATTTGAGATCGGACCACCCTGATACCTATTGGCTTTCCGTGAGGGTTGTCCTTGTAAAAATGACGTCCGTACCATTTCATGCCAAATGCCGGTCGATTCCCGCTTTCGGGCGCTCCCCATGGATCCTCGTTCGGCTCGGGTACCCCCACCGGCAGCCGTGACCATGACCAATGCTGCAGTAGTAGCACCGGCCCGTAGATTTGTTTATTTTTCGCTATATTTTGAAGAATATTAGCCATCAGGGATTAGTTAAATAATTAAAATAAGACAACAAGCGCATGACAAGGTAGAAAATTAAATTAAGACAGAAATAATTAAAATAATTTTGATCAGATTCAAAATTCATTTTAGAGAAAAGGGCTACATGGAATTTTGTGTTCTTTATATCAAAATAAAGGTATGAAAGTCTAGTTTCCAGATAATATAATTTCTCTATACAAAAATATTACAGATTGGTACAGTTTTAGCGATTAATTGACAGAGGTCAGAATTCAGAGAAGCTGAAATTTCAGTGAGCAGTCCAATAATTCTGACCTCTGTCAATTAATCGCTAAAACTGTACTAATCTGTAATATTTTTGTATAGAGAAATTATATTATCTGGAAATTAGACTTTCATATCTTTATTTTGATATAAAGAACACAAAATTCCATGTAGCCCTTTTCTCTAAAATGAATTTTGAATCTGATCAAAATTATAGGACTGCTCACTGAACTTTCAGCTTTTCTGAATTCTGACCTCTGTCAATTAATCGCTAAAACTGTACCAATCTGTAATATTTTTGTATAGAGAAATTATATTATCTGGAAACTAGACTTTCATACCTTTATTTTGATATAAAGAACACAAAATTCCATGTAGCCCTTTTCTCTAAAATGAATTTTGAATCTGATCAAAATTATAGGACTGCTCACTGAACTTTCAGCTTTTCTGAATTCTGACCTCTGTCAATTAATCGTTAAAACTGTACTAATATGTAATATTTTTGTATAGAGAAATTATATTATCTGGAAACTAGACTTTCATACCTTTATTTTGAAATTCTGGTGAACAGTTTCTTATTTTTAACATTTTATTTATTTATTTTCTTATATACAAAAATCTCGGGAAATAACATACTCACCTTGCAACCGTGACACAAGTTGGAGTAAAGATGTGCTAGGACAGCCCCACCCAAGTTGTACATGCAGCTCGACGGCTGAAGGTCTCGCAGCAGCTGTAGATACATCATCGGGATGGTATCACCAGTTGAATCAGCAAACATGACAGAACCAAATAGGTCCATCACGAATCCCCGTGTGTATCTGTAATATCGAAATTACAGAGCAACTCATTTTTCCGCATGAAACAGAGTACCAAATAAATGTAATATGAATAGTTTGTATGAGTACCTCTCAATCTCGAGCTGAGTGGAATCCATCCCCAGACCTCTCGCAAACATAGCTCGCAGCTTCTTCTTGTCCAGACAGTACTTGGAGGCCCCCCCATTGCCACGTATATCTGGCTCCGCTCCTAACAACTCCGCGAGCATGTAATTAATTGTGATGTCACCTGGATCTGTGGGGTCAGATATGCCACCAACAGGCACGCCCTGGATAGGCAGACCCCATAGAGCACTGACGTCCTGGAGAGTCACTGTCATCTCTCCAAAAGGTAAGTGGAACGTGTGCGTCTCGGGGCGCCATCGCTCCACTAGTCCTGCAATGAGGGACGCGTTAATGATCGTACTCTCCGACTCTAGAATTTCGACCAAATGTTGCACCCCCAAATTTTGCAAATATGGCTCCATCTGCGAGTAGTACTGGAAGTCATAATACCGGCCCCTGGCAGTTATAATTGCCTCACTCTGCGTTGGAAAAAGTAAACAACATGAAAATCTAAAAATACGAAAACAACACAATTTAAACTTAAAGAAAAATAATTCAAGTACCTCTCTAGATGCTTCTGAGACTCGGTGCTCATCGTGAGGCATCCATAATAAAGGACTGAAATGGTCCTTGCTGTCTGCGGGAATGGGCTCATCAACCGGGTCGGCTGCGGGTGGTCTCCTATGCCGTCCCCTAGTCATCCTACGTTAATAGTTAATAGTATAATTATTAGAATCATTTTTCTAAGAATAATTTATGCATATTAGCATCTATACTTTCTATAATCATTTCTCAAGTATATTTTTTTTTGCGTGATTCTTACTGTTTATGTCATACTATAATTTTATTATCAAAGAGCTAATTTATTTTTTCAAAATATTAATCTAAAAAATTGGACAGTAAAAAATTTTTAGTTCAACACATTTAAGTTATACTGTTTCATTTAAATATATTATTTTCTCAAGTTATACTAATTTCTAAATATATGACATGTGCAATAAATTTAAAACAATGCAACTCTTCCATTTTTATTTCCATGAATTTTTATGAGTGTGATTAAAATGCTATGTTGTTTTTGTGTTAATCACTCTGACATCCTCATCTTTGTTTTCAAAGTCCGAACTGTTTATCCAAACAGTTCAACATGATTTCTATGGTATAATCTGGTTGAAAACCAAATTTTACAATTTTTTTGTTTTTTATTTCCCAAATAGATACTAATATTGTTGTTTTCTTAGAAGAATACAAGATTTTGAGACTCCATATTTTGTTTCACGGTTCAGAAGATAATTAAAAGTTTGTAATAAGAAACAATGAAACTATTCAAAGAATGTGTACAATACATTATATAAGTAAATTAAAATTTGGTTAAATCTCAAACATTTAAATTATTTTATCAAGCATAGAAATGTTAAAATCTAGAACATCTATTTACACATTCTTTATGAATTTACAAACAATGAAATTTTTCGATTCACAGTAACTTCTTTTGGAAAACTATTTTTGGTAATTGTTAATTAATTTAAACTTTTTAATTAGCAAAAAAATTGCAAAACTTATTGGAGTAAAATTCAATTTAGTTTGTGATTAAAACTTTTAATTATCATCTGTTTTGTTAACTGTTTAATTTTGGGTGAATTAAATTATTTACACTAAATTGTGTGTGTTCTTTTGAAAAAAATGAGTACATTACATGAAAAAAAAATACATAAAGAAATAATATTTAAATACTTACCTACAATAAATATTTAATACGATCGATCAATCGCTCGGGAAAATCAACAACCCGATACGATTCAAAAATTCAAGTCCAATTATCTCAAACTAACAATATCAACGAGTCCTTTCGCAACAATAATTTGTGCCAATAATCCTAACCCTTGACTCTAATCCTACCCTAATCAAATTTTAATCAAAATACAATAAATATTAATACGATCGATCAATCGCTCGGGAAAATCAACAACCCGATACGATTCAAACATTCAAGTCCAATTATCGCAACAATAATTTGTGCCATAAACCCTAATCCTTGACTCTAATCCTACTCTAATCCTACTCTAATCAAATTTTAATCAAAATACAAAAACTTACACGAAATTTCAAATCGAGGAGGCGACGGAGGCAGCAAGGACCATGAGCGAGAAGGGAGGCGAGGCGGTGAAGGCTGCCGGTGAAGGAGGAAGGGGTGGCAGCGGAGGGGAGAGGGGGGGGTGGCGGCGGGGGTGGCAGCGAGGGGAGAGGGTGGCGGCAGGAGAGGGTGGCGGCGCCGGTCTTCGGGCGGAGAGGCGGAGGCCCGGAGGCAGGGCAGGGGGGTAGAACTCTTTTTTTTCTTTTCTGGCGGAGACACAGAGAGGGAGAGATGTCGGACTTTGGCTTTGGTTTGAATTCCTTATTCAAACCGTAAAAAAATTTTACGGTTTGAATTCGGAATTCAAACCGTAAATTTTTTTACGGTTTGGGTATAAATTTAAAATTTTTCAAAAACTTGGATAATTTTATTAAAATATATATTTTTTTGGGTAAAAATAAAAATCTCGGACTAAATTCAATCGACAGAATTATAAATTTTCAATTTATAAGGGAGGGCTTAGCCTCTCTTTTTTTTTCCCGAAATCATAAATAAATTGAGGTAACTGGAGATATGAAAGTAGTTCAAAAGGATTTTTAAAAAGCTCCTTACATATATGCACCAAAAAAATTGATTGACATTTTCAAAGCATTGAAAACATGCATGAAATTTTCAAGAGATTACATTGTATTAAGTTGGCCACTCAACAATTTATACGATCCCTAGTGTGAAGACAATACTGGATATACTTGGTATATATCCAGTTGCACTTTTGCTAATTCAACAACTCTCTATTGTATATTAATTGTACCTATTATTTGATACATGGATAGACCCAAAACTAGTTCCAATTTTATATTTTGTTGCATCTTATTTATTTTCTCTTTAACTTTTTATCAATCGTTGGCAAAATTTGATTTTTCTCATTAAACTCTTCTCAATAGAGATATACATACGGTGATACGAATATCGATACGGTGATACGATACGTATTAGATACAGTATGAGATCATATATGAAGTATCGAGTAACGTGGATTAAGATTTGGGGAACCGAATCTTCTGCCCACTGTTGAGTTTAGCTAATCTATGCTTGACACATGGCATGCATCTTTAATCTCACTAATGAGGATCTTTTTATTTCATTAATTGATTATGGATGAATTAAAAAAAATTTTTCAAACTAATTAATAAATGAGGATTTTTTTTTCTTTCTTCTTTCCTCTTTGCTTCATCTCTTCATATTCCATTTCAGATTTAAAACGGACATTGATTTGTTTAATAATAATTTACAATGGACACTGATTTTTTAATAATAAGATCTATTGGCTATTGCTAGATATATCATAGTTCATGGGATAACAATATATGATACGCACAAATTCAAGTGTGAACTCTGTATGATTTTTTTTTGTCAAATGTATATTCTGTAAATTTAAATTTTGTACAAAATTGATACTTATGAAATAAAATATTAAACAACACATGCAGTGAATTGAGTTGGTAGGCGATCTAAGAATAAAATATCCTGAACTTAGAAAGACTGGATTTTTTTTTTTTCAATTCAATTTATGTCATCTAATATAAATGAACAGAAGAGATTCATAATAATGAACTCTGAGAGATGATCATGACAAATATTTTTCATTCCAATTTATTTCATCTTGCTCATGATTTTTTTTTTTATCTTCAAGCCCCACATACGATAAACTAATGTTGTTTTTTTTAATAAAATCTGAAATGGAATGTGAATAGATGGAGGAAAGAAAAGATCCTCATTAATTAGTTATTGTTTGAAAAAAAAAATTAATCAATTCACAATCAATTAATTAATTAATAAAAAGATTCTCATTAACGAGATTAAAATTGGATATCATGAAGCATATGTGAGCAGAGAATTCGGTTCCAAGATTTGGTGATTGATTAATTCCCACACAAATATATGAGAAGGCTTATATGGGAATTAATTAAAGGCTTTCTATTTTGATTCGCACAACCAAATTAGAAAGGGATTCAAATGTTGGTTGGCTAATATTCTGAGACCAAAATTTCCAATTGTTTGAAAATCTGTTTCATACTATATTAATAGGATAAATATTTTTTTCCTTCGGCTCCTATCCCCATTCATTCTTCAATTATTAATTATCTAGGGGACCACAACTTCAAGCACAAAAAGACAAAAAAAAATGCTTATCAATAATTAATTACGTGGGGACCGCTTATATTTGAATTTTTTTACAACTGACACGCATAAGTATTCATATATAATACATCAAGTATTCATATCTAAGATATCAAGTATTTAAAAAAAAAAACTGGACACATCACTCACCCATCTTTTACACATTTTTAGAGATGATTTTTTTTTCTCCGTTCACTCTAACCAATATTTCTAACAATCTGTGAAGAATTTTGCAAATCTAAAATCACAAACGTCTTCTACGCAATTTTCTCTTTCAAATGAGATCCATGATGAAGTACTTTTGAGTTATCCGTCGCGCAAGTATTCATACCTCGTAAAATTATTTATATCTCGTCGTGCAAGTATTCATATCTCGTCGAACAAGTATTAATACCTAAGATATCAAGTAAAAAATGATTGAGTGGTAATGAAATTTCAATCAGTAAAAATGATGAATGATGAATACTTGCTCGATGAGATATGAATACTTGAATGACAAGGTATGAATATTTGTGCAATGGACAACTCGAAAGTATGTCATCATGGATCTCATTTGAAAGATAAAATTGTGTAGAATACGTTCGTGGTTTTAGATTTGCAAAATTCCTCACAGATTGTCAGAAATATTGGTTAGAGTGAACGGAGAAAAAAAAACCACCTCTAAAAACGTGTAAAAAATGGATGAGTGATGTTTCCAGTTTTTTTTTTTTAAAATACTTGATATCTTAGATATGAATACTTGATGTATTATATATGAATACTTGCACTAGCACTGAAATTTGTGGTCCCCTCTTAATTAGCGGTCAAGAAAGACAGTTATTGACCGGGAATGAATGGGGGATAGGAGCCGGGGGATAGTTAGTCGATCCCATATTAATATGTAACTTTTTTAAATTGGAGAAATTTTAAATTTAGATGTAGAGTGGTCAAAATCTAATTTTGTGGGTTTCAAATTCGGTGATTCAAATTTAATAACCACAAAGGATGCGATTATATTAAATACCTCTCATCTCTCCTCAACAGTTTATTTTTCTCTTCTTCTCTCTTCATTTCTCTCTCTCGCTATTTTTCTCGTCTAAAGCTCCTCTCTCTCAATCTCAATCAATTTTACAGCATTCAACTTTGTTTTGGTGTTTGCTTTGAGATTAGAGTGTACTCGTCATGGGCCCTAATCAGCATGATCAGTAATTAATTTATTTTTTCCATTAATTAATTTTCGATTGCATGTATTACTTTTTCTTTTTGTGTTTTTTGTTGGAGTTGAATTATCTCATGTTCTTTGGGTTGAATTTGCAATTATATTTAGCACATATATTAATCCAGAAATATTGTATTGGGTTTTTTTTTTTTTTTTGAAATGCTTGATAGAAGCTATCAATGGTATGGTTAATATTCAATTTTCAAATTATAATTTTAAATAATAATTAAGAGGTTCCGCTATAATCTGTATAGATACTCTTGAATTTTAAGAGAATATGAATAATTGTTTGTTTTGTTGTTATTTTCTCTGTTGAGATGATTTAAAAAAAATAATCAGTATTTACGTTTGACTATTTCCTAAAGTGCTGAATACAAAATCTGACTAATTATGAATTATTTATTAAGATTGGATACAAATTTAGCCTATAACAGCTATTTTAGAAATGCTGGTTAATATCCATTCTAACTTGGTCTATGATAATATTCTGAGACTTTGGAAAAGATGCATCGAAATACTTATGCTTTATTCATTTGTAAATAACGTTTTAGGCCGATTAATCGCTTGGCGGTACCCTGTCCGTCGGACAACTGCATACCGTTATTTACAATACTGATTCATTCTAATTAAGTAGAGAAAAATGCAGGAGGGAAAGCAAGAACGATGCACTGGAGTACATGATTAAAGTTAAAAACGCATTTCGCCAAACACCGGATTTAATTATATACAAAATTCCTTGATATTATGATGAATTTCAAAAATTCCAAGTATGTTTTTGTTCCTTCTCACTTTTATTTTTATAAATTTAATTACTATTTGTCCAATAGAGACTTTAATGCTTCTATGCTTTTTAATTTGCAGAATCTGTGTGCATGAGGTGAAAGACAAAATGGAGAATCTATTTGGCGGTCATGATGATTTATTGCAAGGTTTTACAAGTTCATTCCTGATGAACTTGTACCTATCAAGCCGGTACCGGTATCACCACCGGTACACCCACCACTTTAATTAGGGTATATTTGATTGGATTGAGAATAAGTTATTTTTGGGTTATATTCGAAATACCTATTCAATATCATGTTTAGATGGATTAGAATAGCTAGAATAGTGAATCTAAACTTTTTGCCATCCCATTCGTGCGGAATAGTCCATTTTGCTCCAAAAGGCAGTCTCTCTAGTATGATTTTCCCCAAATGGTAAATCATTTTTAGGTCTGGGCTGGTTTATAGGATACCGAATCCAAGACCACATCTGGAGTAGTAGTAATGGACCATTAATTAAAGCTGTTGGCATTCTGCAAGCCTGGGACAACTCACGATACAGGCATGCAAGCACAACACCTCCCCAATTGTAGTTTTTATCTAGAGGTCCCAAATTCTCTAAGAACTGTAAGTACATTATGAGGACAGAACTTGAATTCGCATCAGAAAACATTACAGACCCGAACAAGTTCATGCAATATGCTCATGTGTATTGGTTGATTCACTAGTGGAAAAATGCACATCAGCATCGGCCTATTAGGATCGGACTTTTCAAAATTCGATACTGATCTATATCTGAATCGGACTTTATAAACAACTGATCTTAAAAAAGACAATCAGAATCGGTTAAATATTAACAACTGCTCTTAAAAGTGCTGGCCATAGCAGAATCGGTTCTTTACAAAAACCGATTCTGATTATCTACTTATTAGCATCGGTTATTACAAATAACAGATTCTAATAGTCTTTAGGATCGGGCCTTTAATAACTGACCCTGTCATTTCGCAGGTCTCATTTTTGATTTCGCGCCTAGGGTATTTTTTCTTCACTCGGTGCTCATTTTCAAAACGCTTAAGGCTCCAGCCATGGCCAAAGAGTACTTCACCATGCGGCCATTGATCTTCCCCTTTTCCACTCCATCCACGCCTTACTACTGCTGTCCCAGATCCTCCTCCCCACCACCTCCATTGCAGCAAGCCCGCATATGGTATTTTGATTTTCATACCAAAGTTGTCATTCAACCATTTAAGACGCATATGGTATTTTGATTTTCTTATTTTCTCGTTGAGTTCGCCTTTGTGCACCACCTTTGTATAAAAAAAATTTCTCCTCATTATCTTCGTAACCATCATACACTTCATGTGCTAGGCAGTCTTCAATCAATTGTGACCAATTATCATTGATATGTCCAGAAATGACCCTCCCTGTAAACATAAATGTTAAATAAACATATACTTGCATTAAATCTAAATTAATAACAAAAAATATTTTACCAGTCACAAGTAAGCCCCACAGACAGCTGACATCTTCCAATGTCACTGTGGACTCCCCCATTGGAAGATGAAAAGTATTCGTCTCGGACCTCCACCTCTCAACGAGAGCAGTGATCAATCATTTATCAATATGACAATGAGTCACCTTGGTCATCTAATACAAGCCTAAATTCACCAAGCCTTGTTTTATTTGAGGTTCGTAATTAACGCTCATTTGGCGAGAACCAGGACGCAATGCATAATAGGCTACAATGATAATTGCCATGCAAAAAAAATTTAACCACAAAAATTAATCATAACTTACAAGTTCATTCGTAAATTTAAATCCAAACGGATATTAAACAAATACCTTCGTATTTGCCACGAATAATTTGTGTTGTTCTTGAAGCAATTTCAATAAGGGTTGGGAGGGTTGTTCATCATCTATTTTGCACTACAATATCAATAAAATTATAAATTAAAACAAATACATACAATAAAAAAATTACATGCAAACCCAATTAGTTAACTTGTACATAAATAACTAAATTATACAATTAGTTAAATAAAACTAAAAAAAACCTAAATTACACTAAAATAACTAAATTATTGTACATGTATTAAAATAAATTTTATGAACTAAATTACTCTACATGCAAACTAAACCATTCTACAATTACTAAAATTACACTAAAAAAATTCATAAGCTAATTTACTCTATATACAAAATAAATAAATTCTACAATTAGTTAAATTACACTAAAAAAAACCTAAATTACACTAAAAAAAAACTAAATTGTTCTACATTTATTAAAATAAATTTTATGAACTAAACTACTCTACATGCAAACTAAATCATTTTACAATTACTAAAATTACACTAAAAAAACCTAAATTACCGTAACAAAACTAAATCATTCTACAATTTATTCTACATGCAAACTACATAATTCTACAATTACCACAATTCTACAATTACTAAAATTCGGATTATTTATTCAAAATAAAAATTTAACCACATACCTCATGAAACTTGTAGATCTGAAAATTTTCTTGTTCTCCTCTCAAAATTATAATGAAATATGTGATTAGAATTAAAAATAATGAAATTTTCAGAGTTGGAAAAATAAAGGGTCTGGTTCGGGTGGGAAGAAAGAAGAGAAGGAAAGAAGGAAGGAGAAAGGAAGGGAGCCAGGGGGCTGCCAGGTTCAAAAAAAAAAAAAAAACTTACTGGGACTGAAATGACAATTCAGTCCCCTGTCCATCTAGATTTTCTGTGCGGCTCTGCAGAAAAGCTATGAAATGAGGGGAGACCAAAATACCAATTCGGTCTCAGGGAGAAAAAAAAATGAGGACCGAATTGGCATCTCGGTTCTTATAATTTTTTTAAAAACTAAAGTAATCATGTTGGTTTGCTAATTTTTTTTTTAATTATGGTTTTTAAAAAAAACTCCAGGTATTTGCACTGGATCTGAATTCGTGACTCAGTATCTATTCCGGTAAAACTTCAATTTGTTATCTACAAAGGTCAACAAGTGTGCTGCGTCCCAGTTTGGTGGTTCAACTTCAAGCAACCATCGGACCCGGGAGAGAGTGAATCACCACTCCTTCAAATTTCAAAAAAGAAAGAAAAAAAAAGGGCGAATTACCACAATCGGAAGAATTAACAAAACAAAACCTTCAATCGAAGTATAGAAAAACCCCAATTGCATTCCTATTCTCTCTCTCTTTCCCGCTCAATCTCTCCAGATCGACTCTAATTAAACGGAAATGGCTACGCCGGAGGCGATAATGGAGTGGCTACATAGAGAAATGGGGTACCCTTACCCCCCCTCCATCACTGGAGCAGCTGCGCAAGATCTGTCGCGGAAACATGGTAGCTGTCTGGAACTTCCTCCTCCGCCGTGTCCGGTCTGAGCACACCGTTTCTACAGCGCGGCGCAACATCCTGGTGCATGGTGTGGATGTGGATAAGAGCCTGAGTAGGAGGTCGAGGGCAAAGGGGGGAAAGGGTTATGAGGAAACTGAGAGGAGAGAGAGGGATCTGGCTGAGGAAGAAGTGGAGAGGCTGAGAGGAATTGTTAGGACGCAGAGGAAGGAGTTGAAAGCCAGAATTGCAGAGGTTGCGAAACTGGAGTCAGAAAGGAAGAGAACACTTGATGAGAGGTCCAATGCAAGGTGTGCTAGAGTGAATTCTCTTTGTTGATTTTAGTTAGATTTTGTGCTAAATTGTAGTTTGTGCCTATATTAAGAGAATTTCAGTGGGGGAAAGTAGAGGGTTTGGGTTCTGAATTTGATTGAGTGGGTAGAAGATAATCGCATTGCTCATAAGTTTGTTTCATAGGTTTGAGATTAGCTATTGCTCTTTGAATCATATAGATGGAAAAATTATATTCAGAACTATTTGTTATTTCTATACTTATTCCTTTTGCTTTAATGAATTAGGCATAGGCATGTGATGCTTGAGGCATATGACCAACAATGCGGCGAGGCATCAAAAATATTCGCGGAGTACCAAAGGCGCCTTCACCAATTTGTCAACAAAGCAAGAGACGTGCGTAGACTGAGCACAGGCACCTCGGTAGACTCCACTGACAATCTCCAATCACCAATTGACAAAGAGTCTCTCTACTCTACAGTCAAGGGCGGTAACAAGATCTCTAATGACCTTTTTCTCACAGAGACTTCTCCCGAAAGAAGCGTTAGAAAGGCATGTGATACTCTTGCCGGGTGCATGATTGAGAGAATACGTATAACTTTTCATGCATATGAAGGGAACATGAATAGTTCAACTTGTCAGATGGATGTTGAAAAGCTGGGATCTGACATGGATGGTGATATACCAGAGGATGTAAGAGCGGTTGCTTCAGAAGCACTAAGAAACCCCTCTTTGTTGCTTCACTCTGTCACTATGCATACTTCACGTGTCAAGGCTATTATCTACAGAGAAACAGAAAAGATTGACATTCGAGCTGATTCAGAGCTATTGAGGTACTTGCATGGTGCCAGAATTTCCTTTTCTTTAAGTATCTCCTAGGTAATGTTTTCCTTCTAATTTTATTCTCAGGTACAAGTACGAAAATGATCAAGTTATTGATGCAGCTACTACTGATGCCAGCTCACCCCTACCATACCAGCTGTATGGCAATGGAAAGGCTGGTTCAGAACTGTCGACTAAAGGAACTTTAGATCAGCTTCTTGAGAGACAGGTTTTTACATATATTTTAGGTCTTTAGCATCTTTAAGTTCAAGCGGTTGTAAGTTGCTCACACTTGAAATTGACCTCATTCTTTTGTTAACTTTTGCAGAAAGCACATGTGCAGCAGTTTTTGGAGACAGAAGATGCACTAAACAAGGCTGCAGAAGCTAAAGCCATGTGCCAGAAGCTTTTGAAACGTCTAAATGGAGCCAGTGATACAGTTGTCCTATCTCAGAAGATTCCAACAGGAAATATTTCCCAAGGGAATAACAGGGCTTTTGAGGTATTTGAAATGTCATATCACATTCTGATTTAATGTCATCTCACATTTATTTTGAAATGTCATATTACATTCTGATTTAATGTCATCTCACATTTCTTTTTGGTGGAATTGCAGCTTGATGTCTTGGCCAAAGAAAGGGAAGTTGCTGGGCTGAGAGCAAGCTTGAATACCTTAACTGCAGAGGTGAAACGCCTAAACAAGCTATGTGCTGAGTGGAAGGAGGCAGAGGACTCCTTAAAAAGGAAATGGAAGAAAATTGAGGAGTTTGATGGCTGCCGATCTGAGCTCGAATCCATCTATACTGCTCTCCTCCGTGCCATTATGGTGAAACTAGCTCTTTGTTTATTATTTTATTTGGAGTGAGGCTAAGCTAACATGCATATTACACAGTAGTCCGCGCTATGGACTCATATCTCCGTTTTTAAAGTTCAAACAGTCGACCTGAACCGTTCAACATGATCTTCATATGAAAATGTAATTGCAAACCAAATTTTTCATTTTTTATAAATTTTTACTATTTTCTTAGATAGGTTGAAAATCACTTCATTTGAAAATTCTGGACCATCCAAAGCAGTGAAACAAATAGTAAAAAAAAATTCCAAAAAATGTAAAATTTGCTCTCCAAGTACATTTTCATATGGAGATAGTGTTTAACGGTTTGGATCGATTGTTTGAACTTTGAAATTGAGACATGGATCCATAGCATGGGTCGATTTGTAATATGCATATTACCATAGCCTCACTCTTTTATTTTTATTTATTGATTTGCCAACTTGCCTATCTTATAATATCATTTATTAATAAATCTGTAATTTGTGTCGTTGTAGGATGCATCTGCATTTTGGGAACAACAGCCATTGGCCGCAAGAGACTATGCATCAAGGACAATTGTTCCAGCATGCAAGGCTGTGGTTGAATTGTCAACTACTGCTAAAGATCTTATAGAGCGAGAACTCTCTGCCTTTTCACAGAGTCTTGACAATAGCTTGTACATGTTACCAGCCACTCCCCAGGTTTGTTGATTCTCAATCCAGGCCTCTGGTACATTTTGCCAAACTTAGGATCAAATTTCTTGTTAATTAGCATATGAAGATCTTGGTCCTTTTAATTTAAAGAATCACATTAGGTGTTGAGTTTCTTTTTTTCCTGTTGCTTTAGGTATCTGCATGCCTCAACTGTCCCTCTTAACCCCCCTTTCCCTTATTAATATTTTGACAGTAAAAATCTCATTAAGAGTGAGGCTATGGTACTATGCATAGTGCATATTGGTCAGTACAATGGATCAATATCTCCATTTTTAAAGTCCAAATAACAATCAGAACCGTTCAACATTATCTCCATATTAAAATGTTCCTTAGATAAATTTTACATTTTCTTAGAATTTTTTACTATTTTTTCAGATAGGTAGAAAATCACTTAATCTAAAGATTCTAGACCATTCAAAAGTAGTGATTTTCTACCTATCTAAGAAAATAGTAAAAAAATATATAAAGAAAATTCAAAATTTAGTCTGCAAGTACATTTTCATGTGGAAATCACTTTGAACGCTTCAGAATGAGTATTTGAAATTTGAAAACAAAAATATTGATCCGTAGTACGGACCAATCCGCGCTATGCATAGACTGGTAGCCTCAGTCATTAATTAATATAAAATACAAGAAATTTTAATTAATTTCTTCAAACAGACTCTTTTGGAAGCATTTGGTGCAAATGGAGCCACTGGAGCAGAAGCATTTGCAGCTGCAGAAAAGGGTGTAACTGTACTTTCAGCAATGGCTGGTTCCAGAGATCCCTCTTCAATTCCTTCTATAACTCGCATCTCAGCTACTCTCCGACGCAATTCAGGTAAGTTTACCTTAAAAAAGCAAGCACTGCTGTTATTTTTTTGTTGCTCCTTTTCATCAACCAAGCTATTAATTCTTCCACAGGTACAGAAGGCACGGATTCAGCTTTAGCATCAGTTTTAGAGTCTCTTGAATTCTGTTTGAAGCCATGTGGGTCTGAGGCTAGCATCTTGGAGGATTTGTCAAAGGCAATTGATCTCGCTCATACACAAAGGAACCTTGTTGACAATGGTCGTTTTTGTTAAACCGTGCACATGGTGTGCAACAACAATACGAGAGGTACAAATTCTTCGAATTCCATTTTGCTTTAATTCAGAATCCTATTAAGTGGTGATGGGTTATGGTTTCAAATTTGTGTTTTGTTGACACATTTCTTCTTTTCTAGGATGGCCAATTACTGTTTGAAACTAGCATCGGAACAGAGAGAGTTGTAACGGAAATATGGTTGCCGGAGCTTAGTAATGCTTTTGAGGGAGGTTGTGAAAGCCTCAACAATGACTGTCGTCGTGTCATGGGCTTGGTTAGTACTTTTTCTTGCTTTTTTTTTTTCTTTGAAAAGAAAACTTGAAACCAACACCAACCAATGACTAGTTCTATATATTCCATTTTCTATGATCATTATTCATGTGATGAATTGAGACTCTACCTATCTCTTTTTGATCGACTCGCCATACCTTCCAAGTTATCTGTTCACTCTTTTATTAATTGTTTTACTTTTTTGCCTGCTTTGAATTTTGTTGCACAGGTGGAAGAGTGGTGGGAGCAGCCGGCTGCTACTGTTGTGGATTGGGTTACACTTGATGGAGAGAATGTTGGTGCCTGGCTCAACCGAGTAAAGAAACTGCAATCAATTTTGTATGAGAGATCTCGTGACCGCCTGGAAGTGGGGCACTAGGAATTTACTTTGAGAGCCTTTTTATTTTTCTTGATCTTTTGGTTTGATAATTATGTCTAGATCGTTGTGTAGTCTTTTGGCATGAAAACAGAGACTGAATTCAAAATATATTCTGTTAGTTCTAATTCTAGTTTACTATTGTGATTTGTTTGTACCTATTGGGCGTTTCTTTGGATCGTGGTTGTAAACATGATGATGGCTCTAGTTCGGTTAATACTTTTACATGTAATATAAAATTATGCTTCGCACTCTTTTGTTCTGGATTAGTGATAACGAATATTTGGTGTTAAAGCATAGAAGTTTATGTACTACAAGGTTTATTCAGATATCACACTGTTACATAAACTGGCCTAAACTCTGTCAACTATGAGAAAAAGAATATAATAAAATGACGATCTGTAGAGTCTAAGCGCATATAGGAACCAATTAAACATCTAAATCCTTTAAAAACAACATATTAGTTAACATCGCTTGTCCAAACTGATAGAAAAAATAAACAAAATTACAAAAAATGAAAACAATGAGCAAATCAGGAGGTCATCACAGGCTTCCCACTTAGTTTTGGAAACGGATCACTCTTGCTAAGAACACACACTTTGCTTTTGTGTGCAAAGTATCCTTTAACAAGATTCTTATATAAGCATAGTAACTATACACTCTCCCTGCAAGTTCAAAAAATCATTATTTTATTTGCAACTGATTTTCAAAAAATCATTAGCAATTTAAAGTAAAAAAACTATGAAAGAATTAACACATACCTCATCAGTATCAATCTCTATTCCAAGCCATTTCAATGCCTTGATAATTGTATCCAACTTAATTTGATGAGCCTTGTCTGGATCTTTTTGCTTTTGAATCATATATCTACAAAAATACACAAGGAATGTTCCTTTTTATTAACATACGCAAGGAATGTTATTTCAAAATAAAAGCCCAAAGCGTATTATGTCATGAGAATTGTGTTTACTTACATCTTTTTAACTAATCTTCTCCAGCACAAGATAAACACCTGATCTCAAAAATCTATTCATCACAAAAAAGAGCCAATGTAGTATCAGAGAACAATGAATGAGGATTTTACAAATACAACTCTTTTATGTGACACTTCTTGACAACATTTCTTCGTGCATCATGAATTCAAAATTCAAAGTTCAAATTTCAAATGACAAACCCAAACTATATTATGCAAGCAATACTCAATGAAATTTCAGTTAATTTTTTTTGAAGGTCAATGAAATTTAAGTTTAAGAGTCAATTTGGCACAAGATGAAGAAAATAAGAATTCAAAACATAAGATTAATCCTAGCCGACAGTTGATTTTCTGACTTCTTTCTTGATCTAATAATTTTAATGCATATGAACAGGATGGATGAGTTAGCATTGTGACTTGCAATTTCAAAACCTCATTATCAATGCAATAAAGAGTGTTATCATGTTATGTGACCAAAAGTTCTAATTGGATCCCTTGTAATAACAAAGAGGCTGCGGTGTTTCTAAATAAACTTTTGCAGCTGTTTACTGTTTTTAAAAAACAACCGTCATATATTCAGGAAGAAAATGTATGCATAAATCTGACAGAGATAAACTTATATTAGAAAAAAGACAGGAATACTGTTCTTCATGCTCTTGAAGAGCTTGTCTAAGCAACCTGACATCTCCCGTTTTCAATGCATCTATGACACCTGAATACTGCAACAACAAACAAATAATCAGCAAAAGAAAATAATAAGTCTACATGGTTGGCATGTGCAGGCTATGCCACTGTTTTATATTGGAAAAAAGTGGTACCTCCATTAGATTATACTTCTTTAGAAGCGACATCTTAGGTAATATACCAATTGAGAGCTTCACAGGTATTAGATACTTCAAAATCATTCTATTCAAAAGCAAACGAATATAAAAATTAGCATATTTATTTTCCAAATTGAGATAACCAATTGATCTTTGAAACAACTTGTATGATTACATGATAACTAGAAATATAGAATTTTAAAAAAAATTACCTCATATTTGACATATTTAGAGGATCAGAACATGCCAAACTATATGTCAGCTTCTGATCAGCCTATTCACATAAGAAAACAAATACCTGTTTATGTTACAAATGAAATACTTAAAGCCCCATATCTTCAAATCAAATGAAAAACATGGATTAATTTATACTCAACAGCGAGAAAATTTTCATTAAAAACCTCCAAACGACCTGTGTAAAGTGTAATACATATAAGTCACCTGTGAGACAATTTAAGAAAAATGTAAAACAACAAACACGAAAACCAAATATTGCAACTTTTAGCAAGCACATCTAAAGCAAACAATAAATTTCAAAATGAAAACCTTGTCTTTTACAGGAAACTCCTCAAAATCAAATATACGAGCAGTCTCTATACTCCTTATCACACTACGACATAGATGAACTGTGCCAAGCTGCAGGTTTAAGGCTAAATGTTAATTTTACTTTCAATCACTTAACTAATATCTCCATGCCAGGCTCCTTTATAGGGAGAGAGACAGACAGACAGAGAGACAGAGATACAGAGAGAGAGAAAGAGAGACCTTAAAGTATATTTTAAATAATTGGCAGGTGATATACAGAGCTCCAACACGCTTGGGTCCTTTTCCCTGTTTGAGATATATTGTTAAATTGTTTTTATGATTAAACAATACAAGCACGTATATACACTGTAAACACAATGCAAAACTAAGTAGCTACACAGACTCATGTAATGACAAGTATAGCTAATCAGAGGGAGCAACATTCCAAAAAATCATAGCTTATATATACTAATCTGTCTACCAATTAGTAACTAGATAAACTGCTCCAGAAGGAAGTGCTGGCAAATTCAGCTGAAATTTTAATCATGTACTCTACTTTTTCCAATTACTTTGCCTATTAAAACTGTGGTGAAACAAAGCCAATGTATCCATAAAGTATAGTATATGCAGAGAATTATTATAAAGTGATCATGAATATCACAATAGAAGTCTGGTACAAAATCAGTACTGCTAGAGCGCCAAAAGCTTTCATCAGGAAGGATCCAGCTCCCTTTAACTTCTCTGGACTCTTTCCACTTGACGCAAATTCTCGGTCTCCCTAAATTAAACTCAAATAAATCCCCACTTAGAACACAAAAATGAAAAAAAAAAATGACATTCTATATAAATTTAGAACATCAGCAAGTACCTTTTCAGCACGCAATCTTATTTCCAGCGCAATGGTTTGCACTGTCTCCATTGCCCACGGCGTTTCCCAGTTACGGAACTCCTGCAAAAACGCACTGAAATTTCGCCAATAAAACCCTACTCAGAAATTATTTATGTGGCCAATCAAGAAAGAGGAAAGAGGTTAAAAATATTGGTTACTTGGCGGCTTTCTCGTAGGAGGAATAGGCTTCGGCGAAGCGTCCAAGGAGGTGGCTCTGTATTGATCGGAGAAGAGGAAGGAGAATCTCGGCGAACTGCGCAATATGGTCAGACTGGGAGACGAGGCGAGATGAGTCGGAGAAGTTGGAGAGGGCATCGGCCAAGGGGAGGAGTGAAGCGGCGGCGGAGGAGACGGCGAGGAGCGGGCGGAGCGTGGCGCCGTCCTGCCTGCGATGGCGTCGGCGAAACGGTTGAGGTATCCGGCGATGCGGCGCTGCGACTCGGCCACGCTTAGGAACGCTGCCATAGTCGACTGGTTTACTGCTTAACGAGTGACAAAACCCAATGCGCGATTTGAGTCGGAGAGGACCGGACAAAAAAGGAATTCGCATCTAACTCTACCGCTGTTATTAAAACCCGATCGGACCGGACGGTGACCGAAAAAACCCGGATCTGAAACTACACCCGGTTCAGTTTGGATAAAAGACCAAATAAGTAAGTAATTCGGATAGGGGTGTAAATGGATCGGATATAATTTAATTTCATCCGGATTTAAATTTAAAAAATTACTTAAATTATTTGATCCGTATATGTATATGAGACTATCTATATTTGAAAAATTATAACGGATAAGGATATTGTTTGATCACTAACTATCTGTATCCGACTGTTTATATCCTTAAACCACAACAAAGGTACTCTCTGTTTTTAAATTGATTTATTAAACTGCATATACATACTAATGATTTATTACTTATATTTTTTATTAAACCAATGATTTTATTTATATTTTTAGTTGTATAGTATTGATATATGATCTTGTTGAGAAAGTAGAAACAAAGATGCTACTGGTTCAAAAGAAGTTGAAGCCGCATGATCGTTGATGCAGTTGGTTCAAGGCTCTTTAGTTTTGTTTTTTTATATACTATATGCTTAGAAAAAATATTATCAATCTTGGGTTGGTATATTCTGATGAACAATATAACGCTATGACATGATTAGTGATTATTGTTTTGGTAATATGATATATGTTTTGTAACTAATGAACTTATTAATAAAAATATTATATTTAATTTATGAATAAAAAAATATTTAGAAATTATTCTTTACTAGAATGTACATTAGTAATTTATTTTTAATTATCTGAATTATATTCATATATATTTGTATTTGTCTAATATCCGATCTATATTCATATCCGTTTAATATATGATCTGTATCCATATCTGAGACTATCCGTATTCGTTATGTATAAAAAAACTTATAACAAATAAGGATATTGTTTGATTACTATCTGATCCGTATCCGACCATTTACACCCCTAAATTCGGAATAAAGACAAACTCGGACATTTTTTCAGAAAATCAGTTAACCAAACCAACAAAATCTGGTTCTTTCAATTAATCTTTTTGAGTGGGCGGCAGTGTTCTCTTTTTTTTTGATGAGCGGATACAAATAGTATATAAATGTCAAAGTTTAAAATTAAATCTGCCTTAAACAGATACAAATACGGAGCGAATAATTTACAAATTCGAATACAAAATGAATAATTGCCGTATAATTGAGTCATAAACTTTAAGATACAAATACTAATTAAGAAAAATAATGGAAAAAAAAAAAAAAAAACAATGCAGGTGTTAGAACTTGTCAATATTAATTCCAATGACTTTTACTTTAAGTTATTTTGAGTTTTTTTTTATCCCAACCTTCTTTGTAACTTCGTTGGAATTTTCTATCAAATTAACTCCACGGTTTATTAAATAGTGGAGTTCAGATTATTTGGATTGCCGGTGCATTATATTTTGCCACATAAGATCGGAAGAGTGGCTAAGATACAAACGTTTGTTCCTAGACCATAGAACAAACGGTTTTGTTCTCTAATTTTCAAAGTCTAAACAGTCGACCCAAACCGTTAGATATTCAATCTATATTAAAATCTGTTGGTATTTCACGTGTATGCCTATATGGTGAGAATTTAAAATTTTCCTACACCACTTGACTCAATACACAAAAGATCTTATTATACGACAAAAGCAAACAAGATTTTCAATAAACTAATGTGTACTAAATTAAAATAAATTAATCTCATCTAATTTATTGCTAAAGAGGATTAAAACCTTTACCTAAAGAGATTGTCAAATCTCTTGATGGAGAGAAGCCGATTTCTCTTCTCTTTCTCGTGTTCTTCTTGGAAGCGCCTCTTGGTTCACCTTGAACCTAAACAACGAACTAACACACCTCTTAGATAGATGGATGTGAAGTTCAAGGCTTAGATCCAACCACCTCTTGATCTTCAAATTAACAACTATTTGATTTCTTGGTGGCTAAACCTATCAAGAAGAGATTAGAGAAGAGATTGAACCACTAGGGTTTTGGCCTTGAGCAAAGGGGATTGCTACAGTAATTTCGGCTGCTACAGTAATTTCGTCCAAAAATGAGCAGAAAAATTCTCTCTTTTCCTTAATTACACCCCTTTAAATAGGCAAGGGTTAGGGCAACTATTTGTGTAATGTTTAAATTAATTACACAAATGCCACTAGCCTTGTTTAGCCATTTTATGAATCTCTTAATCTCATCTTGTGATTGGTTTAATAAATTAATTTATGAATAAATAATATTAATCATATTATTCTATTATGCAATATTCTTATTATTCTTATAATGCATTCAAACATTATACCAAATAATATTTGCATAACTTCACAAATTTATTTATGATCTAAGCATGTCATATTAAGACATTTTATTTTATTTTCATCTCATGTATTTTATCTTATACATCATTATGAAATATAAAATACTTGTTGTTTCTCTTCAGTTGGTGTGACCGTATAGAGGATTTATGTCATCTTGGCAATAATATAAAACTTTATATTATTGACTATAAGAGGTTCTATCATTACATTATAGTTATCCAAATGACATAATAATCATTCACTCAATCCACTAATTTCGTGTCTATCCTTGTCTCATGATATTATGAATAATATGCAAAATAGGATCGTGTCATTCTTGCATTATATTCTTTTCTTGGTTTCTCAAGTGAATTATAATTATAACTACATCAGTTATATTGCATGCGATATAATTCCACTTTACCAAGGGGCCCAGTAATATCATAACTCAAATTGAGGGACAATGATAATATTAACATATAGATTTTTCCCGCACAAGTTGTACACAACGAACTACTATTTTATTCCTATCTGAAGATAGTATTTAAATAGCAATCACATTATATACTTCTCATGTGAAAAACCTACACATCTCATATCTTAGATTCTAAAGACACAATGAAAACATTAATGACACAAAACACAATCCATATAATGTTTCATTCATTTAGGTCATGTTCAATATATAAAATGCACATATTTATATATTCATGTTATTAAATGATAATCCTTTATCAACATTTATAGAACTTCAATGTACTTTAATCAACATGACAATCTTTCTCGGTAATTAATGTTCCTCCTTAATTACCACGATTGTGAACATATTTAGTGATTAAATGTTTCTCATCTTAGGAGTTCTATGGTTCAAGACCAAGAGCATCTTCCTGAACTCTTCCAAAGATATAACATATAAATCTCAAGGAGCATGAATAATAATATTCGTAATAAAATCATGAACTACATATAAATTATCACTAAAAGAAATAACTTTCAAACACACATCCTTCAGTCTCCCACTTGTTTTTAAAGTTTTTCATATACATAACAAATGCATAAACTCTAAAACTAAAAGTCCCTTTTAGTCTTCATGCCATTCTCCATGATCTTGTAGACCCATGGACTCGAAATGAATTTCGGCTTGCGATAAGGGCTTAGTGAAGGGATCAGCTGTGTTGCTGTTGGTGTCAACCCATAACAATGAAATTTTTCCTTCTTCGATGAAGTCACGAGTTACAAAGTACTTTCTGTCCATGTACTTTGTTTTGTGATGTGACTTCGGCTCCTTAATTTGCGAAATAGATGCACTATTATCGCAAAATAGCTCCAAGGGATATTCGCTGGATGAAACAACGCCTAGTTCCTCAAGAAACTTCTTTATCCAGACTCCCTCTTTGCTAGCCTCTGCGGCCGCCATGACTTCTGCTGCGGTGGTTGAGTCAGCCGTAGATGATTGCTTCCAACTACGCCAACTCACTGCTCCACCATTCAGAAGAAAGACGTACCAGATTGAGATCTTCTATCATCCGGGTCTGTCATAAAACTAGCATCAGTGTAGCCTTTTACAATGAGCTCTCTTTGACCACCATAGACAAGAAACTTGTTCTTGGTCCTTTTCAGGTACCTAAGAATATTCTTGACCGCAGTCCAATGATCAGGACCAGGTGAAGCTTGATGACGACTTGTCATGCTCAGAGCATACGCGACATCGGGTCTTGTGCTAGTCATAGCATACATGATGGAACCTATGGCTGAAGCATAGGGAACATTCTTCATGTATTCAATGTCTTTGCGTGTTGTGGCACACTGCGACTTGCTAAGATGCACAGACATACTCATTGGTACATTTCCTTTCTTGGACTTTTCCATATGGAACCTTTCCAAGATTTTGTCAATATATACATTTTGACTTAGACCAATGAGCCTACGAGACCTATCTCTATATATCTTAATCCCTAAGATATATTGAGCCTCGCCCATGTCTTTCATTGAAAGATCGTTTTCAATGAGTTCTTTGTTTGCTCCATCAAAGATTTATCATTACCTATCAGCAATATGTCATCGACATATAAGACCAAGAACATAATGTGGCTCCCACTAACCTTCTTGTACACACAAGGTTCTTCCTTACTTTGAATGAATCCAAGGGTTTTAACCTCTTCATCAAAGCGCTTGTTCCAACTCCTTGATGCTTGCTTCAAGCCATAAATGGCTCTCTGAAGTTTGCACACTTTGCCACTATTTTTCGGATCTTCAAAACCTTGAGGTTGTACCATGTACACTTCCTCATCTAATTTTCCATTTAGGAAAGCTGTTTTGACATCCAACTGCCATATTTCATAATCATGAAATGCAATAGCTAGCATTATCCGAATAGATTTAAACATGGCAACTGGTGAAAAAGTTTCATCATAGTCAATTCCTTGATTTGAGTAAAACCTTTTGCTACAAGTCTTGCCTTGTACGTTGTCAAGTTACCATTCATGTCCATCTTCCTCTTGAAAATCCATTTGTTTCGAATGGCTTTCGATCCTTCAGGAAGATCTACCAAGTTCCATACTTGGTTGTCATACATGGATTGTATTTCGGATCCCATGGCTTCTTGCCATGCTTTGGAGTCTTTTCTTTCCATTGCTTCTTCATAGGTCAAGGGATCGTCGGTATCCATTACCAAGATCTCATGAAGACCCATATATAGTTCGGGTCTTCTCCTTTCTCTTGTTGACCTTCTAAGCTCTCTATGTTCTTGTGACTCATCTTGAGTTAAACGAACATCAGTGGGAAGTCTGAGTCTCTTCAACAATTCCTTGTGAAGTTGACTGCTTGTACTCCCACTGATTAAAGGAGCTTCGTGTGGTATTTCATGATCATCTTGAATGTCATCATTCATCTCATGATCATTCACTAGTAGGTCCTCTTGAGTTTCCTCAAGTGTCACCTACTACCACTGCTTTTGATTCTTTCGAGAAACTCTTCTCTAAGAATGTTGCACCCTTTTTAACGAATATAGTATTCGTTGACTTGTGCCAAAAGCTATACCCTTTTGTTTCTCTTGGGTATCCAATGAAGAAGCATTTATCCGCTTTGGGTTCAAGTTTTGTTGACATCATACGTTTTACGTATGCCTCACAACCCCAAACTTTGAGAAAAGATATATTGGGTGGTTTGCCCATCCATAACTCATGTGGTGTTTTCTCAACGGATTTTGATGGAACAATGTTTAGTGTGTGAGCCGCAGTTTGGAGTGCATGACCCCAAAAATATAAAGGTAGCTCCGTTTGACACATCATTGAACGAACCATATCAAGCAAGGTTCGATTTCTCCTCTCGGAAACACCATTCCACTGTGGTGTCCCGGGTGGAGTGAGTTGTGGTATGATGCCACACTCTTTCAAGTATGTGTTAAACTCATTACTCAAGTATTCTCCTCCACGATCAGTTCGTAGAGCCTTGATTCTCTTGTCAAGTTTTCTCTACTTCATTCTTGTATTCTTTGAATTTCTCAAAGGATTCACTCTTGTGCTTCATAAGATACACATAGCCATATCGACTGTGATCATCTATGAAGGTAATGAAGTACCTATAACCATCTCTTGCACTAGTACTCATTGGACCACATACATCAGAATGTATCAATTCCAATAAGCCACTTGATCTCTCACCTTTCTTCTTGAATGGTGATTTGGTCATTTTTCCAGTTAAACAAGATTCACATGTTCCAATTGCTTCACCATCAAGCAAACCCAAAGATTTGCTTGCTGCAATTGCTTTATGCGTTTCTCATTTATATGACCAAGGCGATAGTGCCACAAGAGTGTCTCATTCATTTGAGACATCTTGAGTCTCTTGTTACTGATATTCAATATATGTTTATCCTCACCTAAATCAAGCAAATATAATCCATTTGAAATGAAAGCATTTGCATAAAATAGACCATCCTTTTCAATAACCATACGAGAGTTATTTATTACAAAACAAAAGCCTTCTGCATCCAAGCATGATACAGATATAATGTTTCGAAATACTGAAGGAACATAATAAACATCTTTTAAACTTAAACAAAGACCACTAGATAAATGAAGATCAAGGGTGCCCACAGTGATTGCATAAACACTTGCACCATTTCCAACCTTCAACACTACCTCTCCTTTGGAGAGAGGTCTCCTATCCCTTAGTGCCTGCACATTAGAAACTAAGTGAGCACATGATCCGGTATCCATTACCCAATCTTGGATAGTTGTGGCTAAATTTAAATTTAATTCAATAACAAGTATACCTTTAGGACGCTTGCATTCAACCTTGCCTTCATCCAAGTCACGCTTGTACTTGGTGCAATTCATTTTGAAATGTCCCTTCATGGCAATAGAAGCACTCATTGATTGAGCTAGGAGAGTTCTTTTCTTACTTCTCTTGGAGGTGCTCACTTGAGCTCCTCCACTTTTGCCTTTGAATGAGGGATGTGCTTACTTGTCTTGCTCTTTGCCTTGCCTTTATTCTTGGCAATCTTCTTGCTACTTGACGCAATGGACAAGACAGATTTCTCCTTTGTCTTTCCCATGTCAACCTCATTAGCAAGGGGGTGTTTTTCGACCATAGAACGCAGATAATTAGGAAGTGTAGACATAGCTACAAAAATTTCATTTTAAGGTATATGTCAGTGTTCATGAATTTATAAAATTTGTATTAACAAAAATTAAAGTTTGTCCGTTTTGTTAATCACTCAAGAACCTTTTTCAAATAAATAGACTCATCTAAAATATTTGTCCAAGGTAGGTATCATTTACCAATCATAACCTTTAAGTAAAACTTAACTTTATGACTCTTGTCGTTTTCATTAAGAAAGAATTTCCATTTTCTTAATAAAACTCTCTTTCCCAAAACCCAAGCCTAGATCTTGGTGATTCGTTATAAGAAAACTCATTTTATTGGTCAACAAGTATGAACAAGTTATTCCTGTTAGTTTGTAATAATCTAGAAGTCAATAATACGATAAATTTGTTATATAAAGCTTTGTTCATGAATTGAATGTTTAATCATTTTGTGTTTAATCATTTTGTTACCTTGAGTATTATTGAATTTATGAATCATTTTGAGTTCATGACTGGAA
>JAJGRX010000976.1:0-69544 GCA_025461125.1 Carex kokanica
TGAACCAAATATAAACATTTCAAGTTACAAATAAACATTTCAAAACCGGTTAGTTCAGTTCAAACCGATTTGGATAACTTTTTTATAACCATACAAGCCGATTTTTTATAAACCGATTCATTATAAACCACACAAAATAAACTGAACCATTTTTTATTAAACCGGTTGGTTCTGTTCAAACCAATTTGGAGATCCCAAAACCGAACCGAACCATTTAAACCGAACAACCGATCCAATTAAACCGAAATTTGCCGGTTCGGTTTAAAACCGAATAAACCGATCCATTTGAACACTCCTATGCGCTGCATCCTGCATGAAGCTAAAAGAGCTCTATTAAAATCTTTACCCCAAACTAAGGCTTGTACTTGTCAAACCCTTAAAAGATAATGCTAAGGTGTACATGCTAAGCATTGTACTGTCTTCTGTGCTACTTCGGTACCAGCTTGTACCAGGACCAGGCAAAACACAAATAACCCACAGTTCCAGGAGTTCTAATTTAGTATAGCATTTACCTGTTAAGTCAATTTTTCTTTTTCTTTTTTCAATTTTGTGAAATATCTACCTGCCAATTCCATAGACCGGTGTGGGCCCAGTATTGCGGGATTGTCACGTCGCCAATTTGAAGATTTGAATTTGCATTTCCCGCAATTCCGAAATGAACAATTCCTTTTATCTCAAACAGAGTTAGCAATAGCTGAGTGCTCAATCCAGAATTAAGCTGCATATCATAATTTTACATAAATATCAACCTTGCTTTGTTTTATGATGTTTCTCCAAAAATAAAAAATGGAAAAACAATAAGAAAAAGACAAGATCAAATTTTTTGCTTACCATACTTAAACCTGTCATGACCATAATAACCTTCTGGTTTTTGACAGTACCAAGGTGGAATCTTCTTCCTTAAAAAAGAAACAAATAAATTAACATAAAAAAAATCAATATTGCACGTATATATGATTCCTTGATTCCAATTGAGATTGACATAAAAAGAATCTTCTTCCTTGAAGTCCAATTGAGATTGATGGACAATTTGGGAACCCTTTATTGGTCCTGATGAATCCTAATTTTGACTTTTAATTTATAAAGCCAATAAATTATAAATGTATTACTTATTAACAACTTGAGCTATGTTGACTGGACATCTTTCCCTATATGCTAACATGCAAACTTACTTGCACAAAAAGGAATAAATTTTCCAACATTTGCAGCTAAAAATATCTTTGGTTTTTGGAATATATTTACATCACAATCCAAAGCTTCATACTATTCTTACAGTCAATTAATGCATGAATAGACAAATACAATTTGCAATTTTCTTGATATTGACATGACTAGAAAGATACTAAGTTAATCAAAGAAAACCAATATTGTGTTGATTATTATGAAAGGGATATAACATCCAAATCAAAGAACTTATATGTTCTTGACTTGCATTTATATGATCAGGAAGACAACAAATTAAAGTGAGAAGAGTTTCTACCAAAATTCAAGCACATTTTCAGAGTGGCTAATATCAAAACGTTTGCACCAAGGCCCTTGTGCAACCAAGTCGTTTTCAGATTTTAAAGTCCAAACCGTTAGATATTCAATCTATATTAAAATCTACTTGGAGACCAAATTTTTCATTTTTTGGAATTTTTTTAGTACTTATTAAGCCACTTTGAAAATTGCTGATCCGGGTGAACAGTAAAAACAGTGCAACCAAATTCTAGACCATGTGATCAGCAATTTTCAAAGTGACTTAATAAATAGTAAAAAATTCAAAAAAATGTAAAATTTGGTCTCCAAGCAGATTTTAATAAAGAGATCACATCTAACTGTTTAGATCGACAGTTTGGACTTTCAAAATCCAAAAACGACTTGGTTGCACGAGGATCTTGGTGCAAACGTTTTGATATTAGCCACTCTCCACATTTTCCTATTGAAAACTGCTCAAATTGTTGGGGGTAGCTGACATAAAAATGCATTTATTTTTTTTAGTCCAAAATCCAAATCATTAGGAAGAGAATATTTTTTTTCTCTTTCTAGTGCCATATTCCATATTTTTTTTATTGATTCATATTTGGTAAAATAAAATAATATCCTTGTATGTTTTTTATAGTAAAGTTGGAGGTGAAGCCACCCAACTGTTTAACATCCACAAAGGATTTCCATTCAATTTCAAACCTGTGACCTCCCATACGTACGGAAAGCATTATATTTGCTACTAGACCAAATATTGGTTCTTAATAATTTCTTCTATGTTAAAGCAAAAAGAGTTTCTCAAACATTTATTTTCTTGATATAAACAAGGAATATATGATTAATTAATAAGAGCAACAACAGTAATTAGCTTGACTACTAATTTTAGAGGTGTGCACAGTTCGAGTTAGTCAGATTTTGTCTATGCTGTCTGATATAAATTGTAGTCGGTTTATGATATTTTTAATTCATAATCAATCATCATAACTTAAATTCTCTGTTGAATCCATATTTTTAGGCGGTCAAAATTTGCGGATTGTGCATTTTTGCTCCCTGGCAAACAAATGTGATCACCTTGCATTGTAACTAATTTGATCTCATGTTATTTCATTGACAAAAATATCATATATATAAAAGCATAACTAGTTAATTATTAATAATTAAAAAATAAGAAATAAAAATCTTACTAGGAATCTAAAAATATTCAAAGAATACCATTCTATAGAATCCAGCACAATATATTTTACTACCAATAAGAACATTATTCATTAGACAACATTATTAATCAATAATAAATACACAAATCAACTATACATAAGCATAATTTATTTTTCATATTATATTTATTTTCATAATAAATATTTTTTAAATGCATAACCATATATATTTGATGGATTAATTAAAATTCAATCCATAGCTAATAATTAAATAATTTAAATATGTTATTTTTCGGATTAATTAGGTTGGTTAATTTGCTTGTACACCTCTAACTAATCTTAATATGATTAAATACCTTGAACATCCAAGTAGGGAAGCTTCGAGTTCGCGACAAAGTTGCTAGAGTTGAGAAGAGGGATCATCTCGAAGGCATTTGGCACAACTATGCCGAGATACGGCCCCTCTTTGTTCACGTCGTCTATAGTTTTCTTGATGCCACTAGGTATAGCTGCTTCTAATGGTGTGATGCAAATTATCATAATGAGACAAGAGAGAAGAAGCAACTGGATTTTAACATCCTTCATCTTTGTTAGTTATTGGTTGGAACAAGAGAGGGAGAGAGATGGATGGTATACAAGGAAGAGAGGTTTTTATATATAAGGAGTGCAACTATTTAGGCAAAAGAGTCAAAGTCTCTTGCGTGTATAAGAAGGCTTATTTTGTAAATACAAAACTATTTTTTTTTTCTTCAATTAAAGAAATACAGTATATTTGTAGCTACCTATAGATGAGGGAGTGAAGAATTACTGTGTGTATAGGTACAAAGCATATAGATTTTTTTAATGCAAGTTGCATTTATATGATGAGGAATATGTGCCACACAGATATTCGGATATCGGATATCAATATCTAATTTTTTGAATACGGATCAAATACGGATCGGATATTATCCATACCGTTTTCACCTCTAACTAGAGATCATTTTATTTATGAAATATGTTATCCTGCAGACAATGAATATATAACTCTTTATTTGGCAACTGACACGAAGGTTACTGTAATTTGAAGCTTTGAACAATATATATAATCTTTTTTTTGCTTTAAATATATATATATATAATCTAGGCTAAAGTAAAACTATTAAGTTATTCTCGATTTGAATTTGTTTTCAGACCGGTAATTAAACCAGTTTGCATTTATTTAAATATAAAAACAAAGATGGCCGTTAAAGTTATAATTACATGTCTACCAAGGTAATTTGACGAGAAATAAATATTATATTACTTAATTAACACAACTTGGATTGATCGAGATCACGTCACGGCTTTTGTGTGTATATATGAGTATGGCTAAAGCGCTTCCTCTAGTATATTAACAATATGCTTCCGGCCTCCAAAATCTATCGAATGGGTTTCAAATGACAAATCCAAACCTTTCAAACCAATCTCCTCACCGAGAGTTTCGTTCCATATAAAAAAAAAAAAATTATTTTCAAATTTATTTACTATCAAGTCAAGTGGTCAAAAAAAGAGCAAAATAGTGCATAAATGCACACAAAATCCTTCATATTTTGACCCGCTTAACTGATGGTAAATAAATTCAAAAATTAGAATTTTTAATATGGAACAAAGCTCTCGGTAAGGAGATTGGTTTGAACGGTTTGGATTTGTCATATGAAGCCCATTCGATAGATTTTGGAGGCCGGAAGCATATTGTTAATATACTAGAGGAAGCGCGTTAGCCATACTCTATATATATTTATGGATAGGCTACGGTGCTTTGGGAAGTAAAGATGGTGTTTTACCTCCCCTCTCATATCTCCATTTTCAAAGTTCAAATCGTCGATCCGAACATCTCAACATGATCTTCATATTGATATATGCTTGGAGACCAAATTTTATATTTTTTGGAAAAAATTTATTATTTTTTTTAGAATTTTTGAAAAACACAGCTTTTCATTAAATAAAATAATAAAAAAAATTCAGAAAAACACTGATTTTCAAAAATAAAAAAAAATAGTAGAAAATTTCCAAAAAATGTAAAATTTGGTCTTCAAGCACATTTCAATATGAAGATTGTGCTGAGAAGTTTGGATCGACTATTTGAATTTGAAAATGAAGATATGAGCGGGAAGTAAAATATCCCCTTTACTCCCAAAGTACCGTAGCATCACCCTATATATATATAGAGAGAGAGAGAGAGAGATGGGCTATTATGCTTTGCAAAGTAAAGCCCATCGTTTTACTTCGGCCTCCTTTTTGGATTTCAAAGTCCAAACAGTCGATCCAAACCGTTCAAGTTGATCTACATATTGAAATGTGCTTGCAGACCAAATTTACATTTTTTGAATTTTTTTTACTATTTATTAAGCACTTTGAAAATTACTGATCACATGATCCAGAATTTTGTTGCACTGCTTTTATTGTTCACCCGGAATCAACAAATTTCAAATTGGCTTAATAAATAGTAAAAAAATTCTAAAAAATGTAAAATTTGGTCTGCAAGCACATTTCATATGTAGATAACTTGAACGGTTCGAATCGACTGTTTGGACTTTGAAAATCCAAAAAGAAGGCCGAAGTAAAACGTTGTTTTACTTTGCAAAGCACAATAGCCCATCTATCTATATATATATATATATATATATATATATATATATATATATAGGCTATCATGCTTTGGGAAATAAAGATATTGTTTTACTTCCCTCTCATATCTCCATTTTCAAAGTTCAAATAGTTGATCCGAAGTTCTCCACATGATCTTCATGTTGATATGTGCTTGTTTACCAAATTTATATTTTTTGAAAAAATTTTACTATTTTTTAGAATTTTTTTAAAATCACAGCTTTTCATTAAATAAAATAATAATAAAATTCAAAAACACTGATTTTCAAAAATTCTAAAAAAATAGTAAAAATTTTCAAAAAATGTAAAATTTTATCTCCAAGCACATATCAATATAAAGATTATGTTGAGAAATTCAGATCGACTGTTTAAACTTTGAAAATAGAGATATGAGCGGGAAGTAAAACACCATATTTACTTCCCAAAGCATCGTAGCATCACTGTTTAAATTGGGGAAGTAAAACCCCTATTTACTTCCCAAAGCCGTACTCTATATTATAGAGTGATGCTACGATGCTTTGGGAAGTAAATATGGTGTTTTACTTCCCGCTCATATCTCCATTTTCAAAGTATATAAAGTACAATGCTACGATGACGGCGGCTTTGGGAAGTAAATAGGTGGTTTTAAATAACAAATTCAAACCGTTCAAACCAATCTTCTTACCAAGTGCTTCGTTTCCATATAAAAAAATTTAATTTTCGAATTTATCTACATCAAGTCAAGTGGTCAAAAAAATGAGCAAAATAGTGCATTAAAATACGCACAAAATCCTTCATATTTTGACCGCTTGACTTGGTGGTAAACAAATTTGAAAATTAAATTTTTTTTATATGGAAACGAAGCTCTCGGTAAGGAGATTGGTTTAAACGGTTTGAATTTGTCATTTGAAGCCCATTTGATAAATTTTGAAGGCCGGAAGCATATTGTTAATATGCTAGAGGAAGCACGTTAGCCGTACTCTATATATATATATATATATATATAAATATTCAGTTAATTAATAATTAACTCTGAGAGAGACATTCCAACAAATCAGTAGTAACTTCAATTTTTTTTTTATTAAAGTATTAAAGCATCTCAATCCTTACGTACCTATAATTGCAAAAATAAACTATTTTATCACATCAGCAATTCAATGAATCCTTGATCACTTTTATCATCTTAATTATTGGGAGCATCGGGGCGAACTCACATAGGTCCAGGGACCCCTGGTTTTTCAATTTTGATAGAAACTTATATGTCCGGACCGATCCGGGTCCGGATTCTCTAAAGTAATTCAATTTTTGAGTTTTGGATCGGGATCGTTCAAATTGAATCTGTCACTCGAGATTGTTTTCGGGATTCGAATCTATCACTCGGGATGCATGCACTCCACTTTAGTTGGATGGTCACGGATTCGAATCGGACGGTCCCGATCTAAAACATAATTTTGGATTACTTCACTAGATCTGAATTCGACCGACCCCCCGTACCGACCCGGGTCAGGATCCCCTAAAGTAACCCAATTTTTGGGTTTTGGATCAGGACCGTTCGAATCGAATCCGTCGCTCGAGATCGCCTCGGGATTCGAACCTGTCACTCGGGATGCATGCGCTCCACTTTTAGTTGGATGGTCACGGATTCGAATCGGACGGTCCCGATCCAAAACATAATTTTTTGGATTACTTCACTAGATATGAATTCGACCGACCCCCGTACCGACCCGGGTCCAAATCCCCTAAAGTAACCCAATTTTTGGGTTTTGGATCGGGGATTGTTCGAATCAAATCCGTCGCTCGAGATCGCCTCGGGATTCGAACCTGTCACTCGGGATGCATGCGCTCCACTTTAGTTGGATGGTCAAGGATTCGAATCGGACGGTCCCGATCCAAACATAATTTTTGGATTACTTCACTGGATTTGAATTCGACCGACCCCCACCGGACCAGTATCCTCTGTAATATTGTACAGAACAGTAAATCACTTTACGGTCCAGATTTACTCTCAGCCGGTGCCTATTCGGGAGATTGGAGGGGACAGTATTATTTGTGCTTTGATATTCGTGCAAAGTTAAATCTGACGACTGAGACCTCATCGTACGTAATTTAGCGTAATTTACCGTATTTTAGCATAATTCTACATAATTATTGTAATTTCAGCATTTTTAGTACATTTACCGTATTTTAGCATAATTATTGTAATTTACCGTATTTTAGCACAAAATCGGCCCTATTCGTAGCGTATTTTCTAACAAATATTTTAAAAAATAATTCGATTTTTTTTGTGTTATATTTCATTTCAGCATTTTAGCTATTTTTCTCTAAAAAAAAAAAAAAGTTCCAAACCGTAAATATTATTTACGGTTTGGGTAAAAAATTTAATTTTTTTCAAAAACTTGGTTAATTATATTAAAATTTTTTTTTTTGGGTAAAAATAAAAATCTCGGGAAAATGGAGCTGCCCTTGAACATGTGGTACCTATGAAGAAGTCAATAGATAATTATTTATCAGCAGAGATATCTATTTTCACCGTAATAAACTTATTATCTACAATGATTAATAAAATTATATTGATATAAAAAGTGTATTATTCAAAGAAAGAATATAAACTCCGCCACTAATACATAAATATTAGAAGTATTAATTATTTGCAATTGCTGATTAATTAAGTCATTTATTTGTTTGAGTTTGTCGAAACTAATACCACGAATATATAAAAATATATATATTATTCACAGACCGGACAGACCATAAAACCTTACGATATATTAATACGAGGTAAAACTAAGATGTAAGTTCAACAAGTCCATTTGTGAACTTAATTTCAAAATCTATCGGATCTATCTTACGAGGTGAAGCTTTTATATTAAAAAAAATTAAATTTTCAAATTAATTTTGTGTAGAGTAAGTGGTAAAAAATCTTCAAAAAATAAATGCATTGAATTTAATTTAACATCTTCTAATTTTGACCGTTGACTTTATACTGAATTAATTCTAAAATTTAAAATTTTTGTATGTAAACTCGTCACTCGTAGAGTAGATCGATTTCAACAGTTTGAGATCGTCGTTTGAAATTAATATAATAAATTTTAGAGTTAAGTTCACAGATAAATTCAGAACACCTGTAGTTTTGCTTAATAATATATCATATATGTTTATTATTAACTAATATAGGAGTAGGTGGAACAGCATGTGCGTGTTTGAATTGGCTTGTCCTATTTGGATTGTTAATGAGCTTAAAAGTATTAATTTTCTTCGAGGTCGTGATTTTCAGAATTTTTATTTTGTAAACTTGAATTTCAAAGCTTGAGAAGTATTTAATTTTAAACATGATTGGGGCGTTGAAAGTCAATTATCTATTTTTGTTTAAATAATACAAGTACACGGTCATCTAGTTTAGTTTATTTTCCATTTGCTTTTGAGGAGCCAACATTTTTTATACACATCATTTATCACTTCTAGTTAGAGCTGCACAGAAAAATTCGTAGTTCGTAATTCGATTTGAGTTTGATTCGAAAAAGTTCGGAAAAAATTCGATTCGAAATTGAGTTCATTCGAAATTATTTCAAACCAACTTAGTTCGAAATTAATTCAAACCAAACTCAAACTGGATCTAGTTCGTTCGAAATAGGTTCGCAAACCAAATTTAGTTCGAAATTAACTCAAATGTGAACCGTTAATTTCTGCTGATAACTTATGTTCACTGATGAAAATATAAGCCGTCCAGTCCATAATTGTTTTGAATTCTGACTTTAAAACAGAAAAGTCCGGTCCAATTACAAACTCAAATAAAAAATTCAACAACAAAGCTCAAATAAAAAATTCACATGTTTATACCAGAAATTTTGCTTTTTATGGTAGGATTCTGAGTTTTTCGGGTAATTCAGTCTCAACTCTCTTGTTTTTTTTTCTTTGTTTTGATAAAGTTATTATTAATTTGATAAATTTGTTCAATTAATTTCAGCTTTAAGAAACTATTAAATAATAAAAAATAAACAATAAATATTGTACCTTTATCATTTTTTTAACAGCAATACATTTTTTGGTATTTTTTGCATTTATTTTCGGACCGTTCGTTTTACCGCGGAATTCAACGATCGATCTACAACAAAATCATTCCAAATCTGATCTAGAATGATCTAGGTACAATATTGAACGTAACCAACATAAAAGTTCGGAAGTTTTATTATGTATGAGCTTTGATCCAACAAGAAATGTTTATGGCCATACGATGCTTCAATTTTCGATCAACTAGATGATGGGTAAATGAAAACAAAATTTTATCAAACTTTCATGGAAGACGATAAATGCAATGCTCTTTGATTTCAACAGCCCCGATTGGTCAACGGATGACATGTTACGTGCGCCTTCATTAACTTAGAAAGCAAGAGTATATGTTTCATGAGACATAAACTCTTGCCTTGTGAGTTAATGAAGGCACACGAAAATATATCGTATGTAGTTCGATTGGGACCGTTGAAATCAAAGAGCACTGCATTTATCATCTTCTATGAAAGTTTGATAAATTTTTGTTTTGATTTACACATCCATCTAGTTGATTGAAAATTGAAGCATCGTATGGCCATAAACATTCAATATTGGTTCAAAGCTCAATACATAATAAAACTTCTGAACTTTTGTGTTGGTTATGTTCAATATTGCACCTTAATCATTCTAGATCAGATTTGGAATGATTTGTTGCAGATCGACCATTGAATTCCCGCGGTAAAACGAACGGTCCGAAAATAAATGCAAAAAAATGCCAAAAAAATGCCAAAAAAATGCAAAAAAAAAATGTATTGTTGTCAAAAAAATGATCAAGGGTACAATATTTCTTTTATATGTCTAAAAAATGCAAAAAAAAATGCTGTTATTGATCAGCTTATTCATTTAGAAAAAAAAATTATATGTATTGTTGTAAAAAAAAATTCAAAAAATGCAAAAAATACTTATTTATTTGATAAAAATAAAAAAAATAAAAAAAAACATTGCAAAGTAAAAAAATGTAAAAAGTTTGAAAATATATTTTTTTATTTTGTTTCCAAATTATTTGCTGCCTAATTTTTATTTTGTATCACTACAATGCACTTTAGATTCACTCAATGAAATATTAAATAAAATATTAACTAGCGAGTGACCCTAACAAACCCTGCAATCCGATCACTCAATAATTTCACACCTCGTAGATCTATCCTCTTACCAACGTCTAGATCTCTCAATGTCATCAATTCGCTCCCTTTTCATTCATACCAATTAACCCGCTATTTTTTCCCGCCACTGCCTCCAATTTTGTTCCCTCTTCCCGCTAATTCGCCAAACCCGCTCGTCCAATTTTTCTCAGCCCGCGAAGTACCAAAATAAGTCTCTCTCAACAGTCTTTCTCTCTCTCTCTGGTGGCCTCTCACAACAAGGACCATCTCTTGCCCAATCTCCTGTTGTGTACTTCAAACTAAGTGTGTATTGTGGTAATTAATTTTGGAGTGACTTGAGTGTTTATTTAATTGTACTTCTATTGATATTTGGATGTTTATTTAAATTGTAATTTTGAATACTTTGGAGTGCTTGAGTTTTTATTTAAATTGTACTTCTATTGATATTTGAGTTTTATTTAAATTGTACTTTGAATACTTTGAGTTTTTATTGAAGTGTTGTAATTTCCGCAACTATGGCCCAGTCAGAAGTCATAAATCGTTAAGTCGTAACAAGTTCGTAAAGGTTCGAAATTGAGTTTCGTAAAAAATTCGGTTCGAAATTGGGTTTCGTTCGAAATTGAGATTCAAACCAAACCTAGTTCGTAATTAATTCAAACCCAACTCAAACTGGGAATAAGTTCGATTCGGTTCGGTTCGTTTGCAGCCCATACTTCTAGTTTATATTTTTCATATGCATTTGACTAGGAAGAAAGATTCCTTTTCACCCTGCCCTTTTCTTTTACAAAAAAAAAAAAAAAAAGAGAAGAAGAAGAAAATAGATAGACAGCTTCTAATAAAAAAAATCCTAAAAAAATATTGTATTTATACAAGTGCCGCCAGCTTAGTTAAAGAAAAAAATTTAAATTTAAATAATATAAATGTGTTGTTAAAAACTCAATTCCGAATCAAATAATTGATGAATGCGAACATCTCTGTTTATAATTTCTACATGGAAATATCCGTCAATGTATATTGGTATATAAAGGAATATGAACCAGCTGGTGTCAATTTTTATTTTTTCATGTCATAGGTTTCTTTTCATGTCAAATAACTTCTACTTTATTTTTAATTTCTCAACCAGTAAAACTTCTTTTCTTGTTTAATAAGATTTTATAAGGCCATTGGACCGGGCTATTTTTTATGTATTGTATCCATTTCTTATAAACAGGCCCAAATCATAGCCCATTTTGGAATTTCTCTCTATGTGATCTATAGATTACCCTTCATAGTTCCAAACAACCCATGTACATATGTAACACATCTATCGACCAACTTTTCTATAGTTGTAAAAAAAAAAACCATTTTCTTTTTCTATCTTTCTATGTAATTCGGTAACAAGTATAAATAATATTGCAAGGGATCAATCGTAAGGTCTAGACCATTTTATCAGTGTTGAGATTCATGCTGGAAATTTAAAATTATAAATTGCTCTGTAAATCTAAATCGGATGTGCAAATCTTGACGCGGATCTTACGACTCAGACTGAATTTGGTGGTGGAGGTGGTGGTGGGGTATGTGCTGTGTGTGTGTGTGAGAGAGAGAGAGAGAGAGAGAGACAGTTTTGTACAAAATCTCGGCAGCCATTGTCAAGCATTTCAGTAATAAAAAAAAATATAGCATACATAGTTTTGTTAGTAAAAAGGTGCTTATTCTGCATGGTGCTTGTTCTTCATGGTAGTTTATTTTTCCATAGCTATATACGTCATATTAATTACGAAAGTCCAAATTAATTTGATAAATATATGCTTATGCAGCATTTATCTGTATATAATATATTAAAAGGTGGCGTGTCAATCAAAGTGGTCAACTACATTTAATAATAATATTAAACAAAAATTAAATTTCATTAGCGCATATATATACCTTTTCTGTAAACAATTAATTTAGTAACTAATTCATCATACATGCAGTAGAGACACTTGTTGAATACATATGCAATTAAGCAAAAACTAATTAAGGAATTTCATCCTTAACTACGTACCTAGTATCATCATGTTACAACTTTAATTTCATTTGAAAATATGAGAAAAAGATCATCAGCTACTACAACAACTCAAACAACTACGTACGTAATACTATAGCGTAGTAGTGTCACAATATATCATGAGGACAACTTAATTTGCTGGTCACTTTACAAACCTTAATTGCCAAGAAAATACTAAATTTAAAGTTCATAGCATCAAGAGCAATCAATCTCAGTTTTTTTGAAATAGAATGACTGCTCATGATGTTATGTACCACCAAAAAGAACCCCCCCCCCCCCCCCCCCCCCCCCCTTTCTCTCTCTCTCTCCCCCGCATGAACCCAACCACAGGGCCCACAACCACCCTAGGAAATCATCTACCTGAAGGTGGTGGTACCGAGAGCGGTAGGCCAGAAGTCTGCACTGGTATCGGTCCCCAGATGTGAAGTGCATGACACTGGTACCAGACATAAGCCTCTACTCTTTCGATCCTTCATCTGCTCTTCTTTCCTCCCTGATATTAATTATATTATAAGTCATTTAAAAAGTGAAAAGAAATTGTGATAGAATATATTCCATGGCCAGTAATTTATATCAGTGGATAAATTTGGTGACAGTATAAGCATAGAATATAAACCAACTAAATATATAGTACAAGTACACTGTTTACCTAACCATGCATATAGTCCATGATATATGCTATAATATAGCAAAATGTTAACACCAAGTCATGACAAAAAAAGATTGTTACATCTAGGTTTGCAATCTGAAGATATATATAAGGCTGGGTATATGTGTATTATCAATCATCAACAAATGTTCTTCTAAATTTCTAGAGAAAAGTTGATTATGCAGTAAAGTATACTCTCTATAATTAATCATGATCAATTTCTCTTTAATTAAATAAATATATCCCAAATGATAATGCATGACCTTGAAGCTAAGCAACCTGGTAGTAGATGTAGATTTACTTTTTGACATACATAGTATATATATAACAAGATTAATTCCAAGAGAAGTAATAATTATGTAAAGTGTCCACATATGTAAATGTGACTTGACGGACACACTTGTGGGGTTTCGGACAAATAAAGTGATTGAAAAAGGAGCTGTAAAGCAAACAGTATTTTCATTTGTTTCTTCCATGCATTAAAAGCAGCTCAATTGATTGTGATTTGAAAAAACAAATATGAATAACTTAGGTGTAAATAATATATATAAATGGATTGTACCTGACCACCCGGATATTCTGGAAATAGACAATTCCTCTCTCCTTGTCCCTATTTATAAATTTAAAAAGAAAATTAAGTTGAGTTACAAAAACAACGAAAGAAAAAGAAAAAAAAAAGGTTTCTTTAATCTGGTAATAGTACAAGCATGCAATGTTGACAGCAGTTACTCAAGTTGTGCTTAGATCTTGCAATATTTAAGATGTACTTTTTACATTATGAGCTGTAATCATGCTCCTGTAATTATACAAAATCATATGAACTTTACTAAAGAAATGGCAACTCTGGATTGAATTGCTTGACTAGCTAGAGAGAAACCCTCTCTAGTTTGGTTTAACAAAAGGATTCAAGTCCTTTCTTAAAAAAATAAAAATAAAATAATGCACCTAAAACCCTATTTGGTTTTTTTTTGGTTTTGAGTACATGTTTTTATTCAATTTGTTTTTGGTGTGACTTATTATAACACAACCTCAAATATTGATATTGTAATGCCCCTCATTTGAACTTTGTACTTTTGTACTGCATATATCTTTCTTAGATTATTTTATCATTTTTATCTAGCATATTTCATCTCGTAGATACATCACTTATATATCTTTTTTTATGTAATATATATACATATAAAATTAATATAATTTATGTTACTTGGTCAATTCAAGTTTTTCAAACGACTATAAATTTATCTGCTAAAAAGTAAAAAAACCAGAAGGGTACAGAGAAGAACACATGATGTTTTACCTTTCCAAAGATGAACGTGCAACTGCACTCATGATATTATGTTTTTATTTATTGTTTTTTTGTGTAGGAATGAGAGAGAGAGAGAGAGAGAGAGAGAGAGAGGGACTTACAGGCTGCATGGTTTTAGAAGTGGGCCCGGAGCCCATGTAAGGATTGCTCAGAGCCTATATATATGATGCATCAAGACAAAATAAAATCACAATCCATCTATCTCTGGTGTAAAAAAATATGAGACACTAAAAACAAAAAATAACAAAAAGATAGATTTCTGATAAAACAGAATTTTCGCTGTTCAATCTCCAGCTTTAACTGCGTGCTCTTGTGCACAGTGTCTATATATCCCCCCATGGCCCCACCTCTCTCTCTCTCTCTCTCTATATATATATATCCATCGACCTCTTTTTGTTTTTCCTTAAGAGAAGGTTTCATTTACTTGTCACTCTTACCTCCATCTTTTATCTCCTCAACAATTTTCTTTTATCCTTTGGATATATATATACAAAGACAAGTTACCTTAAATATATCTATTGCATGTGAACATGTATATATTATAGCTAGTGGTGACACACATATACATGGCCAAGGTACATTAAATATAATAAATTAAAGATACATATCAGGGTGCAAATTTTTTTTTGTGAGAGAGAAAGTGGACCTCTATTTGACTGAGAAGGAATCTGATATAGCCAATAGTTTCTTGGAGTACAGAGGCTGTGTCAGTCTGAGAAAAAGAAAAGAAAAGACAAACCCATATAGATATGTCAGAAGAGATAGATCTATCGCCTGTCAATTTATACTTTACAACATTTGAACAAAAGCAAGAACTGTTGCTGGATGAAGGAAGATGGTCCAAAACCCTAATTTATTAGTATGTCTGTAAAGTTGTAGTCTTTTATCAATCAAAGCGCAGTTATTTGTAAACCGTGCAAAGACTGGTTTAATGGAGATCTATGCTCTAGCATGTATTTAGAAAGGTGATTAAAGGGATCAAGTTCCTCAAAAAAAAAAGGGATCAAATTTTGTACCTTTCCAAATGGGGACACTATTTGGTGTAGAGCTGTAATTCTATCTCCTAGCCTCTCCTTTCTTACCTGAAAACTCAGTTAATAGTAACAAAATAATGTTAGTAATATTTTCTTAAACAAATTGAAAGTGTATAGACAGCAACAACATGGTTTTCTAGTTCTACAACCTTTTTTTTATATATATCTCTGATCTCTAATTTTTCCTAAAGTGATCGTACCACATAGAAGTTTAAGCATTTGTTTAATTAGTTTAGCTGATATGTAAACTTGACAACTAAATTTTGGCATCATGAAATCACACACACATGCATGTTCTAAGATAAGTTTTTTACAATATGATTAAAAAAAATGGAAGCATCAGCTTTTTTGTGATATGAAACCAACTCTTGCAAAGGATAGCAACCACTATTACTGACTTTCCTGACATTATATTGTTCTCTAGTGGCATAATTAATACAAACACATGGTACTTTCATTAGGCCATAAGCATGTTTTCATGTGTCTTAAGTTCTTAAAATATTTTGTTTGTTTGTTTGTATCCATGATTTAGTTAGATATATTCTAACTACTTAAGTGTCAATTTTTGTTTGTCATGTAATGAGAGCTGCTGCTTTTAGGTTACATCAAAATGTCCTTATCTATTTAGTTCTAGCAGGGATGTACCGTTAGTTATAGCTAGACATTGAAGAGAACATAGTTTAGTTTAGAATGCTGATCGTGACAAAACAAAGAGAGAGCGAACTATGGAGAGAGAGGCAGAGAAGATATATGTTATTTTATTAAAAATATATTTTCAGAGGGAAACTAGCTAAAAAGTGATATAAAAAGGAGAGAGATCAGAGAGAGAGAGAGAGACCTTGAGAGTAGATTGAGCAGATGAGGTGACTTGAACCCTAGCCTTCTTGAGGGCTGAGCCACTTGCTGTGCTGTTGCACTAGAGAGAGAGAGAGAACAAAAGAATAAAGAAAGAATAATCAAAAGGAGAACATTTGAGAACCCTAAAAAAAGACAAGTGCCATGATTTATGACAACATGTGCCTCTTTCAAGAACTTCCCTGCACTCTTACCAAGAGATCATCCAATTTTTGTAATATAAAATAGAAAAAGATTAAAAATGCCTCATGCTTATCTTATGGTAATATAGTACCTTTCTCCACTGATGATATCCATGCTTTGTATAATAGTAAAATTTTAAAAGAAGTAATTGTACTTAAAATCTCAAAACAAGAAACATAGAAATAGATCATAGAAAAAATAAACAAACGTTTTTAATTATCATTTAACACATTGTGGGTTTAACATAAATTGTATACATGCCTAGGTAGGATTTAATGTCAAAAACTGAGCCTGTATTGTACATATATTATATGATTACTTTGGTGGCATCAAGATCTGCATGAACCCATACAGATATATATTACCAACCAGGAGAATTTTTTTTTGAGAAAAGCATTCAAGCTCTGAGCAAATTAATGATTTAATACTAATGAAAAGGATTACTGATCATTCCGGAAACCAACAAGGCGTTGAATCCAAAGATCTGACCTCGTTTAAAAGCTTGCATGCAAAACATTAATTAATTAAAAAGAAATATTGAACCTAATTAAAACTTTCTATAAATTAAAAGGAAATATCGCTCATGCAGCACGCAATCCAAAATGGTAATTGTCAATGAGATAAAAATACTTGCAAAATGATTAAAAATTCAATAAAAAGACTGAAGGGAGTTCCAATGAAAATATATCATAATTTTTTTATGTTCTCCAAAGTTTGCATGCACCGATACCAAAGAATAGTATAAGTAAAAAATTAAGAACCGAGTATTTCTAACTTATTTATAGACAAGAACTGTACTTTTTTCACTAAATGTCTCATACTATAATTTATAGATTCAAGAATCAAGATGCAAGAACTCAATTCAATATGTAAAGGAGTTCCTTCTTGCACCACTACCAAGGAAGTATAAGAAAGTAGTAGAAGATTATGAAACGATTAAGTACACTTTCTTCAAGACCCAAAAAAAATAATTACGTTTCGTTTTACGAAGTAGAAAAATTGACAACATTCTGTAATTTAAAGGAAAATACAATAATATGATATATAACAGATATTTATACGAAATAAATAATATGCATGCTAATTAAAAGTTGAAGTTTTTCTATGTGAAGTTATGAACTCAAACTCAGAGAAACATTTATAAACTCCCATTCAAAAAAGAAAACAGTAATATAGAATATATGGAAACACCAACAGAAATCACCTGAAAAATAAATAAAAATAATAATAATCATTACCTCAGATGAATTGTCTGACTGGTGGGGCCTCCTGTCAGGCAAGCAATTGGAGAAATCTAACATGTTACTTCCCAAGCTAGTTGTAGTAATACAAGACCTAGGAGATGAAGCTGGTAAGAGCTGATTCCATTGAGATTTTGGTCCTGGTATCTCCTCATGATTTCCATTAGTTGCACTGTTATATGCATATTGATCCGGTTTGTTAACCGACTTATCGTCCCAATTCTCTAGCTTTCTCGATTGGGCAGCGATAGAATATGCATATCTTTCTTCTTCTGAGAGCCCTGACCTGGGAGAATTTCCAGAGAGAAAGTATAATTGAAGTTTTAGTTTTGCAAAAGACAAAAGATTATTATAGGGTTTCAAAAATATATATACTTGTGCTGTGGAAATTCATGAATACCTATTTTTCATAGGAATATTGTAAGCCCGATAAAACTAAAGCTTCAAAAGAATTATGATTATGTTAAGTTAGTTGCTATTGAGTTATGGATCTAGAACCATATAGAGAAATTGTTACTCTATCAAAACAAATACAAAAAAAAAAAGATCCATTGGTTTGTTATCCAGCTTTCTTTTGTTAATTTTTGCAAGTACTGAATGAGTTTTGAATGGATACTCGGAGAGAGAGAGACTAACAGCAAGAGCTGGCTAAGGCTAAGAGACTCAGGTTGATCTTGGTTCTCCTGCCATGGTGCATGCATCACAGGGAGAAAATATGAAGCTGGTGCAAACTGAGAGAGAGGATTCAGAGTAGCAGTATTTTGGTTTTCTTCAAGATTTGGCCTTGAGCTACTGCTGTTCATGTCTATCCACAGATTGCTATTGTTTTGATCTCCTCCTATCATCTGTTGCACCAAAGAACTATAGAAAATTTGGCCTCTATTCATGACTAAGGCTTGATAAAATCACTTAATACCCACCTTTTTTTGTTTCTATTTCTCTCTTCTTTGTTGCTTTTGTTTTGAATTCTCTTTGCTACAAATCTCAAATCTTTCTCAGGAGGTCTCTTTTCTTACCCCTTTTCTTGCACCTGATGAGATGGGATGAGGGGTCTCAGAGAAAGAATGCTTCAGAGGATGTATTGAAGAATCTAACTACATTCGGTTTGTGGTTTTCATATTATTAATTGTCAATTTTTTTATTTCCTTTTTTAAGAAATGGTAGCGAGCTCCGACTTCTGTTCCCCAGGCCCCAAGTCCATCTCCATCTGACATCATCTTATTTAGTTAACAAGATTTTTAAACACCTCGTTATTGTTTTGTAAAACAAGTGCTTATTTTCTTAAACTAATGTCTTAATTGTTGAAATATCAAACATATTATCATATAAATTAAGTTAGGTTACGGTGTTATGCATAACATCGAACAACCAATGCTGCCACTCAAAATCTCAATGAGGAGTAAGTGATTAATTGATATGAACTTCTCAATGTGATATATATATTAAAATCCCATAAGATATAAAATTTTATATTTTCTTACTATTTTCAGACAAAGTAACTATTTTTTTTTCTCTCTCAATCTGTAAAAATATTGGATGTCTCAAAAGAGATCCAGTCCAGAAAATAGTAAAAAAGTTACAAAACTATAAAATTTTGTTTCACATATAATTGTAATATGTAGATCAAATCGAACAGCTCGCATCGATTTATCATAAATCCGAATAAGGATTTGATGTTGTAGCACCAGCTATTTGGTACTATACAAGTATAGTAACTCATCATGTCTATAATATACCAATGAGCAATTTACAAATCATTGATTTTTTTTTATGTTTTTTAAAGTAAATCAATTATCATTAATTCCTCCTCTTTAATCCATATTTACCTTGAGGAGAAAAAACTTTTTGGGTACTTGGCAGAATGAGAAATATCACTTCTAACTGTACCAGAAAAACATATATTAATATTCAAGTAGAAATTTTTGAAAGAACGAATAAAAAGTAGTAGCTAAGTCGGGAATTTACAAGAAAAAGGTGAAATTTATCTAATATATGTGGTTTTATGCAAATTTCATTATCCTTAAATTAAGTAAACTCTGCAAAACTAACCAATGAACTATATATCAAGCTTATTTTGTTGGATTACATTTAAATTTAACCCCAATTAAGTTTAATAAAGTACAACACAATTAATTAATATAATTTAGTGAACCACACTTTTTCTCTTCTTTTCTTATAGAAAATTGTTTTTTTGTTACCAAACAGGATATCATCATGTTGTAATTAGTTATTAAAGGCATGTATAAAATTTTCAAGAAAGAGACACTTTTTTGTAACATCTTTATAATTTTATTTGTCACAAGTTCTAAGTTGAGAAATCTCAAAATTAGGGTTCTAATTGAACAAAAAAATTCAGAGCCAATTACATATTTTCTTTATATTCTATAGAAATGAGATGAAAGGGGTCAGCTTAGATGAGTCTTTTATTTTGTTTTGATCCCTTTCCGGACCTCCTTTATTTGTTGTCTTTGTTTGCTTTTCTCCTTTTTCTTTCCTTTATGTACAAATATATATATTTTTCCTCAAACTTTTGCTTTATCAATAAAGTGAGCCTAGGAAAGGCAATGGCAGTGCATTCATACCAAAGTTGTTTTTTTTAACATATAAAGAGGCCATGATTAGCACTAATTTCAGTTGTTAAATGAGGTTAATGTTCACTAACCAGAGGCCTTTTACTTGAACTGTACAGTTACCTTTTGAAATTATCACATTTTGCGAGGTAATACCATATAGTATTTCTTCTTTTTCTTTGTTTTTTCCAAATTAGTTATATATCATTATTTCTTTAAGTTTAGTGTAACATAATTTCTACGAATGCATGCATGATTATTAATTTTGATACGTTGAACTTCAGTAAATATATAAGAGTCTCATTATTCAAATAACAGTACTCCATTCTGAGGATAGAAGGTTGTTTACTTTAGGCAATATAATTTTACAAAAAAATATTTACTTACCTTCTCATGATGTGTTAATTAGTGGAATTATCTGTTTTAAAAATCAATATCTGATCAGAAGCCAATACCGCGTTAACTTGCTCTATTTTATTTGCTACGTAACTATTATTATAATTATTATAATTATAATAATAATTAATATTATTATTGTTGTTAATACTACTATTGTTATTGTTAACACTTCTACGGCTCCTAATGTCATTAATCAGGGTAGCATTCACTTAGATAAAGAAGGCAAAGTCAAATTGTTCTAACTTATATACTTATTTTTAAGTCAGTTGCATGCGGTTAATTAATTAAATTATATAAAGTGATTAACCCAAATCTAGCTTTTGACATTTGGAGAAACACCAAACTAATTATATATATATCCTAAGAAGAAGCACTGGTTTTCAGTCAAAAAAAGAAAGTTATAATTATTTTTCACATTCTTATTGTAATGTTCAAATTACTGACTAATTAATATGTGTTTGTTTATTTACCATGTTCATATCTATATAATCCTCTCTTTTTTTGGCTTTTGTGAAGTCGTTTTCATTGTTCATATTCTTAGCATGTGGGAATTTGGATTCAATTGATAATACGTTGTTTTTTCCCAAAAATGTTGTTGATAACATTGATTCAATTGACGCATTCATGGGGCCTCCATGTCATGACTTTCTTAAGAAATAAGAAAGTGCATGTTATGTTTTTATATGGTTTGCTTTTAACATGTGATGAAAAAGCAAATGATTCTTTTGGAATTTTTCAAATTGTACGCTTTCACCGTTAAGTAATACAAACAAAGATATTGAGTTGACAACATTATGTTTTGTTGTTGTTTTTCTTTTTTTAAGTTTTATCCGCAAAATTATCATTCACACAAATAAATACGGTAAGAATTTTTGTTGAAACATGCACTTGATGCAATAACTTAAGTTGCCAGCCATAAACATACAAATAAATGACAAATTAATATAGAACTCCAGAATAATATAGCATAGATAAACATTATGAATGAGAAATGATCTATTATTGGTACTTAAAGCACTATATATTTAAATGATCAATGCATTAATTGTGCTAGATGCTTTTGTTTTTTTTTTAAGTTCATCTTTGCTTAATTTGAGGACTAATTCAAATCAAAATATAAATATATATTTTTTCCAACATCAATAATACACATATCCACAAATATTAATTATATTTTAGCACAATTTTTATTTTATTTTGCTTTTCCAACAACTGCGTCGGAGCAGAGGATTTTCAACGGATATCGAATCAAAATTCATCCGATCTAAGCCATCCGGACTGTGTTTGTGGTTCGTGAAATCTGAAATTTCGATGCAAATCGGACTTCTTAGACCGGATATATTGAACGGATTTCGATCCGATAACCATCCAAACCCCTCCTCTCGCTCTCACCACATAGGCATGCTATATATATCTTTTATTCTTAATTGAGACAGATCATAGTGTAAAAAAGACAATACTGGACCCACTATCAATTCGTTGTATAATTAAAATAAAACTTAATTAATACGCTTAAAAGAAAAAATTAGCAGCTAGCCTCTCTCTCTCTTCTCTTTTCCTTTATCTTTTGAAAAACCTTAGCCGCCTTTTCACGCTCGCCATAAAAGATAACATGAGGAAGTAACTAGAGTAGAACTGTAATGATTTTACTTTCTCACTAAGTCAGAAGGTAATGGATCCAAACACAAAAGAGAGATATCAAGAGCTAGAGGAAGTTGAAACAATTTTTTTCTTTCTTTCTTTAATTTCTAGCATGAGAGAGCGTACCAATACATTGTACTTTAAGTAAAGCTACTTTAGATGAAAGTTATATTGTCCATTCTTTGGAGATTTGGTTTTATAATCAGGTAGAGAATCATAGATATATCGCTATATAGCCAACTGTGTACGCTGTGCTGTTTCTAGCCTCTTATACAACATGTTACTTAACTCTTAAGAGAATCTGGATTTTTTGTGGCATCTCAATACTAACTTTTACATATGTCATCTATGTCCTCATGAGGGTTGGGCCAATATGCTTTATGAACTCAGAGTACTTCACATTCATATATATCTTTGTTTTCAAAATTTAAACAGTCTTTCTGAACCACTCAATATGGATTTTTCTTTGACATTTCATTGCTACTTTTACACACACACACATATATGTCATTTATTGCATGTTGAAATTAATGTTTTGTGTTTTTCTATGTTGAAATGAATGTTTGTAGTAATCTCTATGTTAAAGTTAATGTTTGTAGTCTTTTAGGATATCATGGGAAATTGAGAAATTTGTATCTTGAAAATAGAGTTAAATGAAAGGGTTAAATGTTATTTAGTAAGAGTAGAGTGTGTAAAAAGTTCTTATGAGTCTATATAATATATAAGATGTCTATGAGAGCAACAAAATATCAATATAGTGTGAGTATTTCCGCTACCATTCTTCTCTTTCCTCCCTAGATCTCTTCCACTAATTATATACACAAAACAAAATACACTAAACTAAACCTCCATCAAAAAGACAATTTTTTTAAGTAAAGTTGGAGGTCGAGTTATCTGACTATATAATATTCACGAGATCTCGAGTTTGAATTTTGAACTTGAAATTTCTCACAAGAAGAACATTGTATTTACCACATCAAAAAATGATTCTCCTATTATAAAGACAATTAAAAGTTGATTGTTTTTTCTTTTCTTTTTTGTTTTATGAAGGAGAAGAGGTCGATCAGACTCTCTATTTATTCTCATAATTAAACCAGCCAAATTTATCTGGTTGGTTTTAAGTTAAAATATGTGCCTTTAAGAAAAGAGACGAGATTAAGCACTAACTGTGATAAATTAATTATAATTCTCATCCAAAGTTGATTGTTGTAGAATAAAAAATTAGAAGAATTAGAATGGAGTAATTAATTAAATTATTGGGACTGCTAAAGATTTTGTATGCATGTTTTTTTTTTTTCATGAATGTCACATGTACGTGTCTAAGTTATTTCCAAATTAAATATAGGTAATAGAGTAAGATATCTACAATAATATAGGTAGGAGAAACAAAAATCTTCCCTAGCTAGTATCTAGTACAGTGCACCAAAAAAAAGTTTTGATAGTAGCATTTCATATTTTTTTTTAAAAGCCCCTCTTTATCTAAAATTTTAGCTTAATAGAAGTACCCTTTTTTCTCTTTCTAAAGTAGACATAATTATCGTCCAATAATGATCGCATTTACATATAACAACTTGGCAAAATGCTCGACATTTAATTAACAACATGGCATGTCAAACATCGCAAAGCGCATAGTAATACATGCCATCAAATTTCAATGTTAATTAATTAGGAAGATAGCAGGAATAGTTTTGATAGATTAGGCATCCCGGCCCTAAACTAGAAAGGATCACTGATCTAGAATATATGTCTCTTTTATATTAGATTATTTAGATTGGGTGAATCATTATAATTATACGGAATTTATTGAATGATCCTTACAAGATGTGAGGAATACGATGCAAATTTGATGACTAAATATCATGTCTGAGCATATAACTGTTTCTTATTTGTCTTTATGACTAATTGTATTGATATAAAGTTGGAACTTTAAATGAACCATCTGATCTGAAATAAACATTTCCAATTTTGCATGAATTAACCATTCCATGAATTATGTACAATTGACCAGGAACATGTATAGTAATACATGCCCATAAATTGCAAAATATATAATTTTGTCTATTAAGTTTTGTAATTTTTTCATATATTAATATTTTCTGCCCCCTTATAATATAAAATTACACTACATCAGACCCTAGCTCAATCTCAATTTTCTGACTCCACCTTTGCAACTGATGAGGAATTAAAGCCAAACCCTTTAAAAACTTTGCTCCAATATATAGTCCAATTCTAGTTAAGTGCTCAATCAATGCACCAACCATTGCATGTGTTTGCTTGTCTATATGTAGAACAGCCCCTGGATATACAAAGAGCTTGTGCCGATAAAAGTTTCTACCTAAATAACCTAACAAAAGATCCCAGTTAATCATACACACTTGTACCCACAACAAAAATATGTACAAAAATATAAATATGAGACCATAATCCCTGATTTAAGGAAGCTAGGAGGAATATATGACATATAATTAATGGCGGTGGGAGTTACAAAGTTTAAAGGATTGATCCGTACATCTTAAAATATGGAGATCTCTGTCGGAGGCATTTCTGTTTGTCATTTGTATACCTTTTCTTTTTAAATTGTACCATTTTGCCTCCAATCATTACTCCGGAGCCTTCTTCTCGTAACTTGTTTGCAATATATATATATATATATTGAGAGAGATGGGTTATTGTGTTTTGCAAATAAAGCGAACATTTTACTTCGAATTCATTTTCGGATTTTCAAAGTCTAAACAGTCAATTCAAACGGTTAGATATTCAATCTATATTAAAATCTGCTTGCAGGCCAAATTTTACATTTTTTTTGAATTTTTTTTACTATTTATTAAGCCACATTAAAAATTACTGATCTGGGTGAACAGTAAAAACAGTGCAACAAAATTCTGGACCATGTGATCAACAATTTCTCTCGATGAGAGTAAAACAAACCTCTCATTTTCTATTCAAAGTGGCTTAATAAATAGTAAAAACATTCCAAAAAATGTAAAATTTGGTCTGCAAGCAGATTTTAATATAAATTGAACATCTAACGGTTTGGATCAACTGTTTGGACTTTGAAAATCCGAAAATGAGCCCGAAGTAAAATATTCGCTTTACTTTGCAAAGCACAATAGCCCATCTCTCTATATATATGAGCAAAGCTAGAGTGTGATATGCTCACCAAGAGAGTTGGGTGAGCACAACTCCAAAAGTATATCGAATCGGCTTCAAATGACGAATCCTAACCGTTGAAATCCATGTACTTCATGAGTGACGCATGTACATGCAAAATTTTAAAAGCTTTGAATTCATTTGCTACAAGGTCAAGCGGTCAAAGAATTGATAAAAGTTGAATATATAAAACAACTTATAAAATAACTTATAAAATATTCATTTCTTTGACCGCTTGACCTTGTAGCAAATAAACTCCAAACTTTCAAAATTTTGCATGTACATGCATCACTCATAAAGTACATTGATTTCAACGGTTTGGATTCGTCGTTTGAAGCCGATCCGATGTATACTTTAATTTGAAATTTTGCTCACCAAACCCTCTTGGTGAGGACATCACACCCTAGCTTTGCTCTCTCTATATATATTACCCAAAATTTTATATCATATACAAGGAGTCTAATTCTATCGAGTTAATTAATATCCGGATCATCCAATCAGAAAATCGTCAATTTACGAGGCCTTTTTAATATGCATGTCGTTTGGTTTTTTTTTCTGCAGTAAACGATATAATTCAAGATTTTAAGTAACTAAAATTCCCATTTTTGGAGTTACTCTAAGAAAATATGCATATATATATATAGAGGAGGGATCGGATGACACTCTTTTTTGGTGACATCGGATGACACCCTACATTTTCAAAGTCCAAACAGTCGATCTAAACCGTTCAATATGATGGATATATTAAAATGTGCTTGCAAAGCAAAAAATTTACATTTTTTTGAATTTTTTTTACTATTTATCAATGTTCTAAATAGCGCGTTATAACGTTTTTGGACCCCAAACGCTAAGCTATGACATCAAAATGCGCTATTTGCGCTACGGCCGCTATAGTGGTGATAGCGGTCTGCTATAGCGCTATAGCGATCCACTATTTGCGCTACGGCCGCTATACAATATGAGTTTTTTTTTTAATAAAACTTATTTGGTAGCCACTGCCAAATTTAAAAAAAAAACAATATGGGTTTTTTTTTAAGCAATTTATATGGGCTTTAAATAAATACCCAAAAAAGCTCAAACCGAAATTGAATTTGTTGCTACTTGCTACAGATAAATCAATTTGAAATTGGGAATAGAAATTGAAATTTGAATAGAAAAAAGAAATAGATTATGTCATGAATCATGATGCTTAAGATATTTTTAATAGGAAAAATCGATAGTTTATGATATTACTATGGATATTTTGAACCGCAATTTGGACTTTGTACTGGTTCAATATGAATATTATAATTTCTTAATTACTTTGGTGTTATTTATTGTTCTATGAGACTTTAGATAATGTTGATATTTAGTACAAATATTGAATATACGGAATGTAAAAAAAAAAACGCTATGTGGCATAGCTTCCGCTATAGTGACGCTATTCGCTATAGCTTTTTTGTAGCCTTCCCCGCTATGACGCTATAAACGCTATTTAGAACCTTACTATTTATTAAGATGGGTACAAAAATTCAATGGTCTGAAAACAACGATTTGTAAAATACTTAATAAGAGTAAAAAAAATTCAAAAAATATAAAATTTGATCTACAAGCACATTTTAATATATCTATCATATTAAATTGTTTGGACTTTAAAAACTTTAAAAATATACAGTGTTATCCAATATCACAAAAAAAAAGTGTCATCCGATCCCTCCTCATATATATATAGATGGAGAGTCTTATTCAAGGTATTGACATCTGATTTATTATGTGTAGTGCTCGGTACCTAACAAAGAATGTATATAGCATTAGGGGTGAGTAAATCGCTCGTAACTCGTAACTCGTAACTCGCTCATAATTCGCTCGCTAAATGCTCATTAACAACTCGCTATAACTCGCTCATTTACTTAATGAGCCGAGCATGAGCATACCCCAACTCGCTCATAACTCGCTCATTAGCTCATTAAGAACTGAGTTACATAAATCCTGTCACATATAATTTCTTGATTCTTTTTTTTTGTAATGGCCCAAGAAGCAAGTTTGAAGCATGCATGCCATAGGATCGTTGGGTTAAAGAAAGAAGGCCCCAGAACCATCCGTAATATCCATTAACATATTAACTACAAGCCCAGACCCAGCTACTATAGCTTGAAGCCTTGAACGAGAGTGAATAATAATAAATATTTTTGGTTTTGAACTTTTAGCTGAAAATTTTGGAAAGTTTTCGGTGCGGCTACAAAATCTCATAACTCGGGAACTCACTCATAACTCGCTCATTAACAGCATGTTCATTAACAACTCGCTCTAACTCGCTCATTAACAACTCGCTCATTAAGCTAATGAGCCGCGAGCATGAGCATACCTTAACTCGCTCATGCTCGCTCATTAATCAGCCCTATATAGCATACATCAATTTTCAGAGAGTTATGGGTAAATTAAATTAAATCAATAACTGAATTTGTGCTATTACTAAATGCCATCCACACAAAAGCATGTATAAATATTACAAGTGTCAGAATACAGTATATCCAAAACAAAAAAAAAATGAACTGAACAGATACAGAAAGCACACTACATTTTGCCAAAAGTATGTCTCCAAATATCTACGTTGAAAAGATAGAAAATACAAAGAAAGTAATGATTAAAAGAAAGAGAAAAATTTCAGAAGTGGAGGGGGTAAAGGAAAAGATTGACCTTCCAGATTGAGGTGGGCCCCGCAAGACAGTGGGGCCAAGCGTGCTCCGCCATTTGCTAAAGGTACGCTTATGATAGAGGACAGGTGGGTCCCACTTGAAAAAAAGGTGGGACCAGTGCCGATGCTTTCTCTTTCTCTTCTCTCCTCTCCCGCTCCTACTTTTGTTTGGTCTCACCCCCCGTTGACCCACTGACCCACATCTACCAACCTGCTACTATTTCACTCCATTTTGCACCCACATTTTGCACCCTTAGTTTGTTAAATGGGAAAAACTGTAGAAAACAAGCTCACATATGTTAAACCTTTTTTTATAAAATAATTAAAATTTGATTTATTTTTTCAGATTCAGAATGCATTTCTCGGGATTGAGGTCTATGGATTGTAATTACAGTATTATTTTTTTGGTAGTTACCTAATAAAGGAAGTTACAAGATGTGTCATTATATTATTTTATTTTATTGCTACAAGGGATAAAATGCAGATGTAAAATTCATATGAAAAAATAATGTTCCTGTTGGAGAAAAATAGATGTTATTTTCCAAAGCTGTTCTCTACTTCACTCTTACAGGGCCCTCTAATATGGGTACAAGTTGGGGAAGTGACTAGCTTTATACAGAGATTTTCTTCTCTCTAGATTTGTTTTTTAATGATTATATTTTGCCACGTGTCTGAGAATGATTTAGTACTTGAAATTTTCAATTTTTGGCACCAAACAGTTGTCTGCATCAATATTTTCTACTTAATTCCCATTATGACATCAGGCTTACATCCTTTAAGAGTCAGCATAGTCTAAGAGCTAATGGCATGTAGACAAACGGAGGGCTATACTATAAAATTATAGATTTTTCCTATTAGGGTATCAAGGTATTGCCTTTATTCCATGCTAATCTAGATTATAGATTACTTTGGAAATGTTATATGCTTAGGACCTACTTTACAAGATTGTATTAGACATGACTAATAAATAATGAAGGAGCCTTTACTTTGCCCTCTTGCAAATGGAAGCGTCTAAGAATGAGTCTAGATCCTCTGAGGTAAATGCAAATTTCAATTTCAATTCGAGACAATTCATGCTAGTAACGAACGGATCGGATTCAAATTGAATAATTTTGATGATGTAATTAGAAATATTTCGATAATGATGTAAAAGAGTTTTCAAAAAAAAAAAAAACAAATTGTCTAAGAAGGGCTGATAAAAGAAAATGGACTAAATAAATAAATAACTTTCAGCCCATTTTCTCAAACCGATACCTAGATATGGGCCCTTGCCCATTAAGTGCAAGCCAAACCGGGCCGTTGCGCTAGTCTGGCCTGGTCCGGCTCGTTGACAAGTCATCGCCGATTCAATCTCTGTTTTCTGATTCCATCTACTAGCCTAAATGTCGGCCTGGCCCATTTAGTGCAAATTGAACCAGGCTGTTATTCTGGTCTGGTCCAGTCTGGTTCGTTGACCAGTTATCGCCGATTCGATCTCTGTTTTCTGATTCCATCTACGAGCCAGTAATAGAACACCAGTAATAATAGAACACGAGAATAGCCTTGTTTCTCAAGTCGGAGGCTCTCTCCTCCATCATAGATCGGAGCAGCTTTTTTCTCTCTCGTCTAGCCATGGAGGCTAGGTTTTTGCTAGGGTTTCTCCTTCTCCTCTCCCTCCTGAGCTTGTCTTTCTCCATCTACGAGGATCAAGTCGGGCTCGCTGATTGGTTCGTCAAACTCTGCCTCTCTTTTTTGCTACTTCGTGAGAGTATCTAAACTGTTATTAGATCCGTAATTGATTATTGATCTCCTATTATTTTCATTTGTTATTAAGGCATAAGAGGTACATAGGGAAGGTGAAGCATGCTGTGTTTCACGCACAGAAGACGGGAAGGAGGCGCGTGGTGGTTTCAACTGAAGAGAATGCAATTGCCTCTCTTGATCTTCGTACTGGAGACTTATGTCAGTAGATCAAAGCTCTGATCGTTGATTAATTCCCTTCATTAGCTTTTCATTATAGTAATTTAGGGATAATTGAGTTCCCTGGATTTGAGAGTATACTGGGATTTAGAGATGTTTGACTACTGAATTATAATTCCATACTGATTGGTACTCTTCTGCTACCATCAGATTGTATCAGTACCATTACCAGTCTGTGGCAGTGTCCCATGATCTACTGTCGCAGTACCTTTTTTGATGGAAAAATGTTGCAGTACTTCAATTACTGTACCTGAAGTATCTTATGCTACCTGAGATTTTATCCGCAAGTAAGCCTCTGTTAGTAATGGAATTTAAAAGATCAGCAAATATACAAAATAATGGAACTGAAAGCCGTGTGTAACCAGTAGTAGCATATTAACAATCTGAGATTGAAATCCCTGGTCTAGAGATGACTATGCTGCCATTATTTTTTGCTTTTCAAAAATTTTAAGGGTAAAATATCGTGTGCAGTTTGGAGGCATGTGCTTGAAAAAGATGATGTTGTGGATCAACTAAGCCTCTCTCTTGGGAAATGTTAGTCTATTTTCTTTATTTACCTAATTTATTATTTTCTTTTATTATAGGGATATTAGCAATCTGAAACCTCGCTGTTCTAAATTTTATTATTTCAGATGTTGTAACACTTTCCTCGCGAGGTAGTGTATTGAGAGCATGGAACCTTCCTGATGGGCAAATGGTCTGGGAAACTATTCTTCAAAATTCAAACCCAACTGATTCGTTCCTACATGTTTTGGTAACTTGGAGAAATTTATATTTTATTTTCAATGCAGAGTTTGTACTTCAGTTTAGTAATGATCTAATAACTTTTTGTAGGGAAATGTTAAATCAGGAAGAGACAGCTTGATATTAGCATGCAATGGGGGTTCCATTCGAGGCAGTATCGAGCATAGATGGTTTGGTTGTTTGGAAAAAAGATTTATCTGTTGATGGGTACTCTCCCTCCCTCTCTCTCTGTGGATCATTTTGCCATTTTCTTGTAGATTGTATAGCTGCTGGGTCATTCTAATACTACATATATAAAATAAATTTCCCTTTTTGGTCATCTGTAATGTTTAGTTTGTACTCGCTCCAATTATTTTAAGCGGCTTCTTTCACCATGTTTTTTCAGCTTCCCTTTAGTGTTATTTTTAAATTAACTATTGATTTTGTTATATTTTCATGTAGATTAAAGCTGAAGCATGTTTTTCAGCCTCCAGAGAGTGATACCATCTATGCAATTGGCTTTATTGATACCTCACAGATTGCCGTATATCACCTCAATGCTAAAACAGGAGAATTGCTAAAGCATGCTACTCAGTCCTCTCCAGTTGGTCTCTCCAGTGAATATCAGTCATTTCCATTGACTCACTTGTAGTGTTAGACTCAACCAGATCCAGCCTACTTCTCATTAAATTCACCGATGGAACCATAACTCACCATCATAAGCCTCTCTCAGGCATTGCTGAAGACTTCTCTGACATCGCTGAGTTAATTCCAACCAAATTAAATGACATTTTTTTGTAGTTAAAACTCCTTCAAGGTTTCCTTTGTACAAGTAAAAGGAGATAATGAACTTGAACTAATTGAAACAATCAGATCAACCCGGGATTGTGAGCGACAGCCTAACCCTCTCTGAAGAAGAGCAAGGCCTTTGCGGTAGTGCACCATTCAAGCAACGCTATCAATTTCCAAGTACCAATCAACGGCCAGAGAATTTCTCACTGAAGCTATCCAAATAGAGGAGCACAGGGGATGTGTCAAGAGTGTGTTCTTGACTAATTATTTGAGAGACAGATAATCACATGGGTTTAGAGCTTGATTGTGATGGAGGATGAGTCGCTTTTGCTGGTGCAACAAGGGGCGGTAAGTCTGGAGCAGAGAGGATGGCCTCGCCTCGATTTCTAATGCAGTTCCAGCGGAGCTACCAGTGGAGACAGGAAGGTTGTCTCAGTTGTTGAGGTGGAGCATACCCTCTTGGAGTGGCTCAAGGTGTTAGTCTTTTTTTTAGTGCATTATTTTAAGTCACATTTTTAAATGCACCTATGATACATTAATTATCGTTCTTAGTACTACCTTGAACCATGGTACATTAATTTATGACAGACCTGATATACCAAGAATATTGTTGCTGACCATGGTTGTTACCATCTTTAGTGTTCAGCTTGACATGAGTTAGTATTCAGCTTAGATGAATAAGTATTCTGATAATACGAATACTCAGTGACCATGGTTTTTTGAACCAGCGTTGAACTGGAAAAAAATTAAATTGCTCAAAAGTCGGAAAATAGGATTAGAGTGTTCATGTGATGTTTTACATTCTTTGGTCATTGCATGGAATACTTGTCATGCAAGTATATGTGATATCTCCCCTGAATACTTAAAATACCATACATACCTCTGTGAAAAAAAATATAATATATCTTAGGTGTCCCTTTGAAAACGTAATTTCTTTAGAATATCCAAATTATACATATGTTCGGACTCCAACTTATAATCATGTTTGAACTCCAAATTATACCTATGTTTGAAACATCTACTAATGTAAAGGATGGGAGGGTTGTATAGTATTTTCATCTTTTCTTGGGGTAACATCTTTATTTCCTAGGCTTTGTAGGTGCAGGTATGATAATTTGCAGTGGCATACATGTTAAATTTTTGTAGTGTGCACATGAAAATGTCCATTAGATGCTGAGGAATGTTTTCACAAACTATGCTTTGATTTGTGTGTAAAACCTCAAATGAGCAATTAACAGGGGTACAAACAAGAAATAGAAAAGTACATACGAAGTAACACTGATACCTTGGCTGACACATTATTATATCCATTATCCTAAATTATTAACTGTACCATAACTGGTTTATTTTATATGGAAACTGCTCAAAGGTTTGAGACTGGTCTTATTGATCAAGCTTTCTAGTAGTTGTAATTATCTTATACGATGTTTCCATTTTTTTTTAATTTAATATAGGGACATATGCTAAAACTAAAAGGAACCCTAATGTTGGCAACTCCCGATGACATGGGTGCCATCCAAGCAATGCATCTCAAAAGCTCAGGGAGAAATAAGATGACAAGGGACCATAACGGGTTTAGAAAGTTGATAATTGTTCTAACCCGATCCGGTAAGGTATATGCTCTCCACACTGGAGATGGCCGGATTGTGTGGTCCTATCTGTTGACCCCTCTTCTCCAGTCCCAACGCTGCCCTTCGCCCTCTGTTTAACTCTGTGCAACTGGCGTGTCCCTCACCACAATGCTCTGCAAGAAAATCCCTCAGTTTTATTGGTCGGTCGATGTGGGCCCGGTTTAGAGTCTCAAGGATTCCTCTCCATTGTCGACTCTTACTCGGGGAAGGAGCTGGAAACCTTGATTCTGGATCATTCTATAGCTGAGGTGGTACCGTTGCCTCTGGCAGATTCATCAGAACAGAAGCTTCACCTTATAATCGACAATGATTTAAATGCGCATTTGTATCCGAGGAGTTCGGATTCCTTGAAGGTGTTTATTGGTGATATGGCAAATATGTACTACTACAAGGTTGAAAATGCGAAAGGGGTTGTCAAGGGATATGCCTTTAAAGAAGGACATGGCACTGGATCATCTGATGAATACTGCTTTAGTACAAGAGAATTGTGGTCTCTTGTTTTCCCTTCAGGATAGTGAGAGGATTGTTGCGACCCGCCAGAAGAAAGATGACTGAGGTTTTTTCTCTCTTGTTTTCATTTTTTATTTCCTTCGATCTTCTTTAAAGTTAATTAATGGTACCCTCTTTTCAAAGTGGACATTCTACATCTTTGATGTTATAAAAAAACACTCTGCATTATAAAGTTGAAATCCATCAAAATCTGTTATGCCTTAGTGAAAAGACTGTCAATTGAATTTTATTGAAACATTACGTGAAATACAGGTTTTTCTCTAATGAAGATTAAATGCTGATTTTATTAAAGATGGGCTTTCTTAGAAGATTTAATGCAGTTTTTATTAATTCTTACAAAACCCAATTGTGAAAATTGTCTTCTTATTTACTCTTTTATAGAACTCCTTGATTTGCATTACATGTAGTCTGCTGGGGCACAGAGAGGAGACATACTTTTCTAACCATTTTTACTCCACTTTTTTCTTGTGCAATTTTTACATTTCTGAAAATCACCAGGTGCTTTCTGTTATATTTTTATACATTTCTTAGCAACTCATTTGTATAATGTACATGTTAGGTGGTGCACACACAAGCCAAGATAATGACGAATCAAGATGTGATGTACAAGTACATATCAAAGAACATACTATTTGTTGCCACAGTTTCACCAAAAGCAACAGGAGGAATCGGATCTGCAGGGCCTGATGAGGCATCGCTGGTGGCATACCTGATCGACACAGTCACCGGCCGGATTCTCCACCGAGTGACCCACCAAGGATGCCCAAGGCCCGGTCCATGCGGTATGTGTTTCATTGTCATGCTTATCTGATATGTGTTGGACTATTTATTGAGAAAAATAAGCATTGCAAAGTCTGGTTACAAAGTGTTGTGCGCGCGTGTGTATGTGTGTGTGTTGTCTTTCTTTTGTTCCTTCATTTATTTCTCTCTTTTTTTGAAGTTTTACCTATTGGCTTGTGTGGAGGTACTAGGTATAGATGGTACCAGTACTGACACCATATGGTCCCGGGCATTGCAACTATTGTTTAAAGTCATATACTATGCTAGAATATGGCATCGTACCTGGCACAAGTTTGGACTGTCACCGTGTTCAATGCCATTGTTTTATTGATAATTACTAATAGAGAATACTTGTACTCAATTGTGAAATCCATGTCAGGTTGTGAGTGAAAATTGGGTGGTGTATCATTACTTCAATCTGAGAGCACATAGATACGAAATGACCGTTATTGAGATCTATGACCACTCGCGTGCTGTAAGTACTTGATTATTTATTTGTTTTAAATTTCTTACTATCTTATCAAATTGGCTTCCTAAAATCGTGGTATTAATTAATTTATGAAATATTCAGGTTGTCTTGCAACTAAGTTAAGATTAAGCCCCAGTTACACTTCCTTTGTCCAACTAAGCTTCAATGAAGTTAATTTTGCAATGATGCATCAGTTGTTATATTTAACCCACTTTAGCTGATATATTAAGAATGCTCGATGTGAAATTTGTTTGCAACCTCTAATTACAACTCTATGCTAGGATTTGAATTATTGTATAAACTATTAATTTGAAAACTAACCACAATTAAACCCAATTTGTCCTGAACTGGAAAAAGGTGATGTCTTGTTAACCTAACTTTTGCTATTGTGCAAAGGACTCGACTCGACTGAATCTTCTCTTCAGACCAACAATGTTCAATTAAACAAGACAAAAATAACAAGCAAATGCAGTGGAATTTATGCTATTATTATTTTAAACAGGATAACAAGGATTTGATGAAGCTGGTGTTGGGAAAACACAACTTAACGGCACCTATAACGTCTTACTCTCGTCCTGAGGTCACCACAAAGTCCCAGTCATATTTTTTCACACACTCTGTAAAAACAATTGCTGTAACTACAACTGCAAGGGGAATCACTTCCAAGCAAATCTTGATTGGCACCATTGGCTGATCAGGTATAATTTATTACCCTTTAACTGGATGACTAGTGCAACAAAAAGCTTCTTGCTTGAAGCAAAAGTAATTTTTGCTTTTGTTTAAAAAAGAAAAGGCAAATATTCCCTTTTGATATTTGCAAATTATCAGGTATTGGCACTTGATAAACGGTTCTTAGACCCAGCGCCGGACTGCTAATCCATCTCAAGAAGAGAAAGAAGAGGGCATAATTCCTTTAACTGATACCTTGCCTATTATCCCTCAGGTTTTCTTTTCTATTACTATTGTTATCTTTTCTTCATCTTTTACTCTATATCTCTTAGCCAAGATCACAAACTGGTGCCAATTCTTAGGGACCATAAATCTGAACCAGACCCATTAAATAGTTATCCAAAATCCTAATATCCTAAAAATAAAATAATACAAGTTAGGCTATGTTACTGTGCATACCACAGATTGGTTCGTACTACGGATCAATATGAACCAAATAGTCGATCTGAACCATTCAACATGATCTGAACCAAATAGTCATTCCTTCATCTTTTACTCTATTTTCTTTTCCAAAGTCCAAATAGTCGATCTGAATCCATTCAACATGATCTCCATATGAAAATATACTTGCAGCCTAAATTCTACATTTTTTAGAATTTTTTTACTTTTTTTTTAGATAGGTAGATAATCACTGCTTTTGAATGGTCTAGAATTTTTAGATCAAGTGATTTTCTACCTATTTAAAAAATTACTAAAAAGATACTGAAAAATGTAAAATTTGATCTACAAGTACATTGTTATATGGAGATCATGTTGAACGGTTCAGATCAATTGTTTGGAATTTGCAAATGGAGGTATTTATCCATAGTATGGACTGTTATGCGTTATACATAGTACCATAGCCTCACTTAACTAGTTGAAAATTGTTAGGTCTTGTGCTGATATCATTTCTGTTTCTCATATTTTTGTTCTGACATCATTTTTATTTCTCGAATAATTTTATAGTCATATGTGACTCACACTCTCCAAGTGGGAGACCTGAGAGGCATAATATCTTTCCCTGCAAACCTAGAATCCACTACACACAGTTTTCTCCTATGGTGTCGACCTTTTTTACACTAGAATCGCGCCATCTCGCACTTATGACTCACTTACTGACTGAGTTCAGTTACGTGCTTCTCATCCTCACTGTAGTTGTCCTGGTAGCGGCAATTTTAGTCATGTGGGTCATGTCCAAGAAACAGGACTTGCAAGAAAAATGGAGATGAGGTTGTAATTTTTCGGTTGTTTCATTTTTATTCTGCTTTTGTTTTTTTTTTCATTTATTGTAACATTTCTACTCGAATTCAATTTTCCGAGCCTTTTGCTTTCTTGATTTTAGCCTTTTATTTTATTTTTGTAACTCTACATGGATAAGAATAGTGAGGTAGTGGGGTAGCTCTTCTGTAAACTAAAGCAAATTTGTAATGATTATTAGACCATTAACGCAATTTTCCCGGTGCATCTTATACGAAACAAGGCAAATCCACTATTACTCCAGTTGAATTCATTTACGTAATTGAATTTTTTCTTTCGAATTAAATTGTGTTGTGCTTTATCTAGTGTAAAGTATGACACGTACAGAGAATAAGTTTGGACAGTTAATACACGGACCAAAACAAATACACCTCAATAAAAAGAGTGTGAGTGTGTTTGTGTGTGTGGGTTTGAAAAGAACACCCACCAAAGGACGGGTGAGCTACCACTCAATACCTGAGGGAGAAGGTGTGCTTTCAATTCTCTGTTCCAGCAGTGTTTCCTTAGCATGGGACCAGTACAGCTGATGTCCCTTTCAAACTGGTTTTGGATCCCACAAATTTGAAGGTGCCAACAAACCGTTTGTTCTACTGTGGGCTTTCCATGTCTAGGTCAGGGCCTTTTCAAATCAAACTCACTCAAACCGTTTTTATCTTTTAAACCCTTTTTTGGTCCCTGATCCTCAATAGGAAAAGTTGGTATATTTAATTATAGAAAAAAAAAAAAAACAATTATACACAAAACAATACAGAAGAAAGATCAATTTTTCTTGTTCTACTTTTTTTTTTCTCTTTTTATTTGTTTATGGATTCACCCTAGTACTTGGAATTTCATTATTACCAGGCTAACTGGGCTTTGAAATGAAAAGGCCATCTGACAGTGTTCTGGTGGTAATGAATTTTTTAATTTTGCTCTTACTAGAGGTGCTTATTTTATTAATGGATAAGGAGCAACCATAATAATACAAGTACCTTTTGTTAGAATTTCTGAAAATAAGAGAAGAAGATATTTAAAAGCTTCAGAAAATATATTATATTTATACTATTATATGGATAGAACAGTTTTTTTAATTCAATAAAGGAAAAAAATTATGTGATAGAATGAATTTAGAATGGGATGGAAGAAGAGTGCAGAAAAGGATGTAATAAATATTTTGCCTGGCAATTTAGGTATATTTTACATTTCTTCACTGAACATAAATATCTCATTCTATTGTAAGAAAAGAAACAAGATATAACACTAGGACCAGTACTGAAAGAAGCTTATTTCCTCATATTTCCAATAAGAAAGAATGCATGGTGCAGCTGGCACCAGAAAAGTTGTCTTTTCATATGTCTGTGCACCTTTCAATTGAGACAAATTTAGGCAAAATAATTGCCAACTAAAACTAATTTGGTGGAGATGAGGGGCATAAAGAGGTGCTCAACCAAAATTTTTTATTTTTAGAAATATATTAAATAATTTGTAAAGATTCAGAAAGGTGGAATTTATTTTTCGATACCATAAAAGTAACCAAATCATTAATTCGGTAGTTCGGTTCCTTAGAGTTCTTATGTAGATCCAACATTTTTTTGTGACTAAAGATTGAGATCTGCATACAAATTCTAAGGAACCATATCAATGAAAAAAAAAATCTATCTTTCTAGTTCTTAAAAAAAATTGTTGCTCAACTGCTCATGGTTTCTGTGATACCGGACCGCGTATAATACTTCCAGCCGAATCAAAATCACTTTGTAGCCTATTTGGAATACAGGGAATCTGCTTTGAGATTCGTGCCAGAATAAAACAGACGACTCAGGTCTCATTCTACACAATCCGGTACCTCATTGAATATGAACTCTAGTGGTTTAGCTGATTTCCAATCATGGAGAGGCAAATGTAGAGAGATTTTTTCAAGTGTAATTGCACAAGTGGCAATTGGATGGGAGACTTCTGATACCATTCACTAAATGAAATACCAATCTCCAAATTGATTTCTTTCTGCAAATATGCACCGAGACAAAGTGGACCTAGCTAAGTAACTATACACAGGTTTAGGTATTTGTTTGTCACAAAATTTATTACCTAATTAACTGAATGCGTGGCTTTTTCCTCACTACATAGTTTCATAATGGAGCAAGGAGTATCCGATGAGCATCAGACCAAATTCAGTCTGGTATCTATCTGACCGTGCAAATTCGCATAAAGATTCATGTATAAAATTAAAATTATAAATCGCTCCATATATCTATGTGCGTGTGAATCTCAACACGGATCGACGGGTCAAACATTCCCACCGGGCATTGGACCGAGCTAAGTAGTGTTTTATATTTTGGCCCCAACAATATTTGTGAGTAATAACATAATTTTTCCTATGTTCTTTAAAAAAAAACATAATTTTTCCTATGATTTATCACTTCTTAAAACTCCTTAGAACTCAAAGAAAAAAAAAATCAAATAAATACATCATTCTGTTTTCCGGAGTATAAAAGTTGACTTGAAACTTTTAAAATTAAAAGATAAATTTTTGTGATGAGAATCAAACCCGGTGATGGAATCCTCTTGCAAAGTATGATTCAAGAAAAAATTTCAGAGGATTATCTAAGGTCAAAATGGGTAAATTTCACATTCACTTTTTGCTTCAAGGACCCAAGGTTAAGCTCTTTTTTTTTACTCAGTGGAGATTATGTTGGCCCAGTTTATTCAACACCCTCATGAAAGCGTTTGTTTGTGGAAACATCATGTGGGCCCCACCACCAACAACCGGTACCTTTCAAGAAACTATTCTGTGCTTAATTTTGTAAACAAACCATGTGGGACTGTAATTTTCCTACTTAACCAACCCATCACCTCGCCTTGCCAGAACCTTCTCTTCTTTCTTCTTCTTTTTTTTTTTGTCTAATTCACTATTTTTAAATAAATAATATGATATTCTAATTTTTATAGAAGCTTGACAAAATAATGTTTAGTTTTTTACTCCATTCATATTATAATTTTAACTGAACTTATATGTCCAAATATTCTTGAAAAAAAAAAAATGTCTGTACAAGACAGAGGAGCAGTATAGTATAGATACTGAGATACATGCATTTATTGTTTGGATGCATGTATTTTGTCATTTTTTTAGTTATATGAGAAGGATAGGTTCAGTGAATTTGAGATGATAACAAGTGCATTATTAATTTCACTAGTTTAGTAGAGAATATTCAATGATTTATTGAATCCCGTATAGATCTTGTAAAACTATCCACTTTATTTATTGAGCGAGGCTATGGTACTTCGGCTAGTGTACTATGGCTAGTGTACTACGGCTCAATATGGTATTCTTTAAAATCCTAAGGTCGATCCGAACCGTTCAATGTGATATCCATATGAATATGTACTTGCAAACTAAATTTTATATTTTTTTGAATTTTTTTACTATTTTTTTAGATAGGTAGAATTTTCAGTGTTTTATACAAATTCTGGACCATCAAAATTCTACCTATTTAAAAAAATAGTAAAAAAATTCGAAAAAATATAAAATTTAGTTTGCAAGTACATATTCATATGGATATCACATTGAACGGTTCGGATCGACCGTTAGGATTTTAAAAAGTATCATATTGAGCCGTAGTACACTAGCCATAGTACACTAGCCGAAGTACCATAGCCTCACTCTTATTTATTATATTCGTATTTTAATCTCGCACGATCCGAATTTTCCATTAAAGGTTTGATAACTAATTTTAATATTATGAGTTGGGTTCATATGCTTTATAAAATTACATTTTTTGTGTTGCTTTTTAAGTTTAAACGGTTGATCTGAACAGTTTAACATGATATCCATATTAAGATATGCTTGGAGACTAAATTTTATATTTTTTTTGAAAACTTTTTACTATTTTTGTAAATAGATAGAAATCATTATTTTTCAGAAAATTCTAAAGTATTCAAAAATAATAATTTTATACTTTTTAAAAATATAATGGACCGTTCCTGTATTTTTCGTTAGTTTGTTCCAAATTAGAAAAGCAAATTAGAAAACAAAAGTTAGAAGGAGAAAATTACATGATAAAAGCAAATGTCATATTTGAAAGCATATATATATTTTTTTTTTTCCTTTTCCATCATTTTTTTTTGGGCGAAAATCTTTTAATTAATATGAAATATAATAAACAAGATGTTGCATCCTAGGAGTCATATTTCCAAGACCACTATCAAATACCAAGGTACAGTTCTTTTGATTGGTACCTTAAAAAAACATTTCAATTTCCATAGTGCATCACTTTATAGAAAGCAATGTCAGTACAACTCGCCGCTTAAGCTGTATATGTCTCTATTTCAAGTTCTTTTATTCTAATTGTTGCAATAAAAATCCCAAGTTGGAAACTGTTTGGTGTGTGTTCAAATTTTTTAAAAATATTACCAAGTAAAGATAATTAATCATATTCATAGATTTTTCGCATTTTTTTTGTTGAAGGTCATAGATTTTTTACATCTGATATGGCTAGAAATTTTGATTTATATTGTAATATTGATATCGGTCAATATTCACAATAATTTATAGATGCATACATGTATGACCGAGAAAAGTGTTTTAGTAGGATAAGATAAAATTTTAGGATGAGACTTAATTTTCTAATTATTTTTAATAATAGTATATTTTGTAAAAAAATAAGAAAGGCATAGGAATAGAAATATATTTTGAAAAAAAAAATAGCGAGAGGCATAATATTATAATTTTTTCAATTTTAAGTATATTTTTATACTTTTAAAATATATATAAAAAAGAAGCATATTTTTGAGCTAGGAGGGCAATCGCCCCTCTCTACTTGCCGCTTTTTTTTTATCCAACATTAAATAAAAATTAATAAAAATGCCTACGAGTTTTTGGAAATTTTAAAAATGTCCAGACTGCCGGTCCACTTTTTTCTGGACCGCTAGGATTCTCAGCGGTTGAGAAAAGAAGTGGACCGCCGAGTTTTTCGGCGATCTGGACAATATATATATTTTTTAAATTTGAGGTGAATTTGTTGAAATTGAGTAGTTGCTATTTAACGTATTGAGAATAAAAAGAACTTGAGTTATGTTTAAATGTTAAAATTGAGTAGTTGTTTAAATGTGGCGATATTTTTTTAATTGGCATACAAATAAAACATAGCGGCCAATGTTAGTTATGTTTTGTGACGATATTTTGTTTATATGTTTTACTTTTAATCAATGTAAGTTATGTTTTGTTTTACTAAAGAGGCATAAAAATAAACATAAATACTACAAACATAAAGTACCAACATAAATAAACTAAATATAATAAATACTGATAATTCAAACGTAAAATATCAAACATAGTATACTAAATATAATACTACAAAACAATTAACTAATACTACAACAGTACCTTAGTAAACTATGCTCAGTGGCTACAACCACTAGAGGGGAAGAATCGGTCAGCTGGCACTCCCCTGTTTTGTCTGTCAGGTAGCCGCCAGGGTCCTGAGCAGGTGTAGCGGACCTCGGCCTCCCTGCTCATTCGTACGGCAGTATCCCAGACATCCTCCTCCCTAGTGACTAGCGGGGGCGATGGTGTATGAAAAAGGGACTCTGCCATCTAAACTTGAATTTTTGGTGTTTTGATGGCTTAATAAAAAGTTATGCTGAATCTAAGTGAAGTCTGATCGTTTTTCGAACCTGAATTTTGATTTTTCGATGGCTTAATAAAAAAGTTATGCTAAATCTTAGTCAAGTCTGATCGCTTTCAAACATGAATTTTGTTTTTACGCTAAATCTGCACAATTATAGTAATTAGTAATAAATTATGCTAATATTTGCTACATATACTAAATTAATAATAAGATATACTAAAATAAACTATATTATACTAATTTTATACTAAGGTTTTTTAATTAATAATAAGTTAGGCTAATCAATAATAAGTTATAATGAATACATTAATTTAAACTAAATTAAACTACATTATACTAAATTATACTAAATTATACTAATTTATACTAAATCATTTTTTTATAAATCTTGGTTCAATATAAATTAAGGAATGGTATAGTCTCTCAGTCTTTGAGTGAGTGAAAGCACTAAAGCAAACATGACAATTGACTATTTGACGCACTAATACTATTTTATAGATCCTTGGTTTCTAAAGTTGGAAAGTTGAGCAAACAAGTAACTTTTTAATAAATAATTGGAGTATAATAATATTAAAAAAGGTGCTCTTCAAATAGAATGATGCCTTTGCTAGGTGGTGGCATTGTACATGGAAGAACCCAAATTTAGGATTCCCAAATCCATACTTTCCTTAAAAACCGGTTGGTTAATTAGTGGTTGCATATTAATTAAACAATATCTAGAGCTTTTTAGTTATGGTCACTATTAAATTTTTGGTGAAAACAAATTATCCGGTTTATTTATTTATTTGTTTCTAAAAGCATTTTTTGTTTCTGGAATTTTGTTGTGAAGAGATTTTCAGAAAAGACTTGTGCTAGAAAAGAGGGTTGAAGATATTGTCAGAGCTACTTTAGCTTCATGCAGCTGCACCAATTATATACTTTTTCATTATGTCTCTATTAGTTGTATGCGGGAAAGTTAAAATAATTATGTCGATATTTTTATAAAAAAAAACAAAGAGAAACTTAACATCTCTAATTACAAGTCGAAAATTAATTAAGTTATTGAATTCAGACTAGTCCAAATTCAATTGAGCTCAAACTCTACACGAGCTTAACTTATTTTTTTTATTATTCAAAAGTTAAATATAAGTAATTAATAATTGCTTTTAGATAAAGTTTATTGAATTATTAATGATTTGTTGATTATATGACATACTGAAAGATAAATACTCCAAATTAAATTACATAATTGTACGATGAACAATTTTGAGTTAAGTTTGACTGCGTCAATTAAAAAAAATTGAATTCGAGCTCGAGCTAACTGAAAATCTAATCAAACAATTGAAATCGTTTAGTTAGATTTCCGAGGAGGGATCCACTTACAACATTTGTAAGTTATAATCTGTTACAATAATTCAGTTTTGTAATTTTAAAAGTCCAAACAGTCGATCCAAACCGTTCAACATGATATCTATATTAAAATGTACTTGGAGATAAAATTTTACATTTTTTTTAATTTATGTACTATTTATTAAGTATTTTACAAAACTTGTTGCTTTTTCAATAGTCCAGAATTGTCTAAAAACAGCCGTTTTGTAAAATATTTAATAAATAGTAAAAAATATAAAATGTAAAATTTTATCTCCAAGCCATTTTAATATAAATATCATGATTGAACGGTTTAGATGACTGTTTGAACTTTTAAAATTACAAAACCGAATTATTATAAGATGTCTGTAACTTACAAATATTGTAAGTGAATCCCTCTAGATTTACATCAAGTACGCACGAAGCCACGACTTACAAGTTAAATTTACACCTTTTACAAGAGACCTCTAACAAAGACCACTTTTGAGTTAATTTTGTTGTGAAGAAGGGGTCAGCTGTTGCTTGAAGAAGCCTTTTAAGTAATTCATGGGCCACATGTCATACTTTGACAGTAGTTTTAAAAAATAAAAAAACAGAAGAAACAATGTCTTATACTACTGTATACGGCCCAGTGTAGAGAGTGAGAAAACCAGGGTTCATTGAGGAACTTTATAGAATGGCAAACAAGATCCAAGAGTCTGTGGATTATAGTCAGTGATTTTAATTTGGTCCGTTCGTTGGTAGATAGAAGATTTAGAAGATTTGCACTAATGGATTCTTTCAATGATTACATCCGGCAGACCGGACTAATGGATATTCAATCAGGAGTGGACCCAGGTGGTTCTCTGGATTTTGAGTTTTAGTGGAGATTTATCGGTCCCAATGGACTTTGCCTCCTGAAATTTTTTTTTGCCTCCATCTGAACGTTTGATTTGTAATTCGGGTTAAATTTAGAGTTAAAATTGAAATAAATTTGTTAAATTTTGATGATAATTGAAATAAGTTAAGAGTTCAGAAATTACAAGTAAAGCATTGGAAAGTAAAGTTAAAATTACATTTTTTATCGAGTACACAATTAGTTAATGAATTTAAACCCGATTAGATATTTAAACCCGATTCGATATTTTTTTGCTCCCTGACAAAAATTCTGAATCCGCACCTGTATTCAACTCAATAAATGAATCTTCACATGATCTAACAAGAGGAGATAGGAGTATGTTCGATGTGCATCGGACCTACTTTTAGGTTCAATTAACTCTAGCACTGTACGATTAGCACTAAATCTGTGCACACGGAAATTGATACAAACTCACACGGATTTTGATGCAAAGTGCGCGAATGTTAATGTTGATTGGATGGTCATGGGACCTGATAGGGTCATGTTTCCAAGGCCCTTAATCTTACAAACTTTAGGCCGATGAAAGCCCGGGATTCGGACCTCTTTCTAGGAGCCAGCCCGGAGCCAAGGTGAAGAGGCCCAAAGCCCGAAATACTTAAAAGATCCAGGAATAAAACAGGCCGAACTCGGCCCGAAATAAGCCTATACTGCCTTAACGCGGGATAACTTAATAACCGCTCTACCGCCTTAATGCGGGATAACCACCGAGATAGCGGTTAGGAAACAGTTATGGATCAGCCTATATAAGGCATAAAGCCCATTAAACGGGGGTCGAGATTTTTACACATGGAGAGATCGCATAGGTCAGAGTCAGAATCTTTCTACAACAATCTTACTTCTCAACTCATACACACCTCGAACTGCCATCTCACGGCAGGACGAGCCTATCCCAGTCATTCTTCACATACGACCAACTCTCCTCGGGAGATAGAGCGTATCAGGACCTACTCTCAATGCTAACAAGAGACCTTCTCCAACCTTCTCAAGATTAGACCAGATCTTTACATCTACGGAGTTGTCCTTAAAGTACCCGATAAGTACGTTGTAAGCTCTGAAATGGTAGTATCCGATCATGTTCCCATGTTCTTGTCATGTAGGAATCATGCCACTGTACGAGGAGGTATAAAATTGAGACCTTTTGGCTAAAATATGATGTACCTAGACATATGGTGTAGGCTTTGTGGAGCACTTTTGAAGGCCGGCTCAAGCAAGTCTTAATAAATTTCAGATAATACAAATCTCCTACAGCTGGGCTCTGGCACTCTGGCACAGGAAGGATTTGGTGACATGGAAAGGCAACTTGAATATTGCAAAAAGGTGGTTCTGTTTTTATATACAATTGAAGAAAAAAGAAAATTAGCGGGGTATGAATTCGCGTTCCTCCAGTAAGGATTGCTAGTCTACTATTATAGACTTGAACACATTAAACACGCACGCTAAATCCTATTACAATAGGGATATTTATAGTATTCCTAAATGAGAGATAAAGTAGTGGAAGTACTGATGAACGTGGAGGTCCACCATAATTGTATAGATGAATCAAAAAATAGCTAAATAGCTTGGCTCTTAAGAAAATGCATCATTCTAGAAGGCCCATCAGGAATTTGCGTTCTTCTTAAAGTCTCATTAGAGAAATCGTCTATTTTTAGGACAGTCCACGTATCGTGCGGCATAGAGGAGGTTGTACGGCTTCCTGACTTAGCAGATTTTCTTGTAATTTCACTATTTCGCATGTTGTGCACTTCGTGTGAGATGTTGCATGCTTCATGTAATGTCCTATTTTGACATCATTATTCAGAAATCGACTAAATACGACACTTTTGCTCTGTTTTTTTCGTAAATACACAATTTCTCAAAAACCTGCCAAAAAGACTTAAAAACATATTTGCGGTAAAAAAATCAGAAAAATAGTTACTTTGCATTCGCTTTTGGCCATTTTCCGAAAAAAAAATAGTAATTTTTGCTATATGTTTTGACTTCATCAAGTAATTCATCAAGTGATACTAAGTAATGGACCTAATGTTTGGATGATAACGGGTTCATTCTTTTGGAAACAATTAATTTCGATCCAGAATATATTCTTCTGGAGCACGAATTGGGAGATAGGGGATGGCACACTCAATATTATTTTGGTACAATGTTTGGAGTGGGGGGGTCTGCTATGCTGGCAACGAGTAGAAGGATCACCAACTCATTCATTACTCTAAAAGATGCATGATCGGTTTCGTGATGAACTAACCATACCCTGACCTGGTACCACCAAGGACAATTTCTTTCAACTCTCTGAGGGATGCACTGATTTAAAGATGGGAAAACTCAGGCGGTACACAGCAATGTCGTCATACATAATGTTAACTGGAGGAGGAAAGATTAAATGGAACTTTAATTTTACTTGGAAATTCCGGGTTCCTCCCACTGTAAAAGTATTTGCATTTTTATTTTTGCAGGACAGAATTCTAACAAGAGATATGCTAGAAAGAAGAGGTATGTCGATTGAAGTCAGATGTGCTCTGTGTCCGATGGGTACAAGGGAGACTGCACTGCATCTGCTATTTACATGTCCTTATGCCAAGGCGGTATGGGCAACAATAGCAACCTTGTTACAAAAGAAAATCATGGTACCGGCCGACTCGGTACAGAACACGTGGTTAAAATCTTGGAAAGCTGTGAAGCAGAGAAAAGAATGTAAGCGTAACACATGGCACGAATCTCAAAATAGATCCCCTACGATCTCCATAGGCACCGGATTGAGTTTGGCCCAGATAGGTTTAATCTAGGCCGTCCGTTTCAATTTGCTTGAGTCAGGTACCTGGGAGGATACAAATCCACACTGGATTGCTAAGCGGATCCGTATCCTCTGCATTAACTCAAAAGGGAATCTTTTGAGTTAATGAATTTCAATCGTTTGATTTGAAACGGAAGCCAATCAGGCTCGTGCCTTATAACATAGGACCCTTTTAATATTAGTGCAAATTTAATTTGCATGAATCTTAAAATAGATTGGACGGTCGAGATTCATTAACTTAAAAGATTCTCTTTTGAGTTAATGCAGAGGATACCAATTCTTGCTAAGCTAGGGGTGTGCATGTTCTTTTACTGTACTCTTTTTCTTTCTACTGTGTTCATGCTTGTAATTTATTTCTTATGAATGTAACGGCTACTATTTATTAATACAATTATCCTGGACTGTCGCTGTCAAGTTTTCAAGAAAAAAAATTAAGTAACTATAAATAAATAAGTCATATTGTCATAAATTAGGAGCTAAATTTTCACGGAGATTAGTGTTTTGAAGCAATCTTTTCAAAACTTAATAAGATTTGATAGAATTTCATAATAACTATCATACTAATAGTTGTCAACCAAAATTGATTTGATACCATCATACCACACGTGGAGTGGGCCTTGAATTGGTTCTATCATGTAGGCCTACTAATTGTCTCCTTCTTAAATGCTCTTAAATTTGCATTGAAAAAAAAAAAAAAATTGACATATTTCCTTTTTACTTATCATTCTTATTAACACCATACCAGAATGAGCTGAGTCGAACCGAACCAGCTCGTTCGTGCTATGAGTTGTACATAGACTAAAGATTTTTGGTAACTCGGTGTTGTCAGTCATGTATATTTTACCGGCCGAGGAGAAAAAATATCTTCTTCCTCCAATAAGATTCATCATGGTGAGCAGTCAGAAAATAAATTCATCTTCTTTCTTCTAATGAGCTGAAAAATTAATCGAACAAGCACAATTTAAGTTGAGTCAAATATGAACTCGCTAATGAATCAATCTTGATTCGAATCACGAGATACGAGCTTTTTTATTTTTTTTTATTTTTAGGTATATTAACAGACAGTTCATAGGCAACAAGGAGGTGACCCAACATAAATAGCAAAATGACAAGGCAGTACTGAGGTGAGACAAGAAAATATTGACATTGACGTATGGTATAAATGTTGGACCAAATTTTGGCAACTTACAGTAATAGTAATTTCTTTAAAAGATACACATGGAATCAAGACAAAAAGGTGGTGTAAATATACTTTCACCAAAAAGTAAAATCTTTGATAGATTTTGAGAACTAGCAATTTAAGTTTAAAAAGATCCTACAAGCACTAGAACTAGACAAACAAGTCAATTTCAAGCAGGGGATGGAGAAAAGTTATATCTAGTAATAGGAATGTAATAGAATATTAAATTTTTATATATATTTGTTTGAAATAGAAATGTGAAAGCTATATTTAAAAACATATATTTAGAGGGGTAATATTGGACGCATGAAAATGTCACATTCTTTTTTATTTTACACCGAAATGCTCCTTAACAATTCCCTTCATCTCTGTAACAAAAATTTTACACAAAATTTCATCAGTTCGCAATTTGTGGGATCTAATTTGTTCATTTAAGTTAGAACTTTTTTCCTATCTTGTTACTTTTTTTGGGTGACCAACATTTTTACCATAATTTTTTTTAGTTACCACAGTAAAAAATAGAAATTAAATTATTACCATCCGGTCCAAGCTATTTTCAATCCTACCACCCACGCGGATCCAGTTCGCGCACCAAATTAAGGTAGTGCGCGGACTGGGTTGGCGCACCAAAATTGGTGCTCAAACGGGGTGAAACGCACTAAATAGCAGTAAAAATTTCGGAACATTTGGTGCTCTAACCCAGTATGTGCTTCAGTTGGTGCGCCAACCCAGTCCGCGCACCAACCCATTTTGGTGCGTGAACTGAATCCGCGTGGGTGATAGGATTGAAAATAGCTGGGCCGGATGGTAATCATTTAATTTTGATTTTATGCTGTGGTAACTAAAAAAATTTCAACATTTTTACCGTTTTAACTTCTCGACAGACGGCGAACATGAGCGCTTCCATGACCCGCTACACGAATTGCAACACACAATGAGGGCTTAACAAAAAAAAACCTGGTGTTATTTATTTGACACGATTCACACAAGCATGATAAATAAAGCGACATAATTTAAATGGTTAGGGGAAAAGTTCTCCAAATGTGGGCGCTTCAATGACCCGCTACACAAATGGAAACACACACTGAGGTCTTACAAAAAATAACTTGGGTGTTATTTATTGGCAAGGTTCATGGACTCATGGTACATGCAATGCAAGCATGAAGCTGAAGCATGATAAATAAAGCGACATAATATAAATGGGAAGTCAAAAAAAAATTGTACTTGATTCATTGTCGGTTGTACGATCCAGCAAACACGCATGTGCATGTACCCGTGGAAACACAAAATCTCCTTCGATATCTTGTGCTTGATTATATTTCTCGATGGAAATGAAACGTTCATTTAATGATATTAATCCAACTACAAGTCTAGAACCGAGATTTTTATTTTTACCCCAAAAAAAATATATTTTAATATAATTATCCAAATTTTTGAAAAATTTAAATTTTTACCCAAACCGTAAGAAATTCTTACGGTTTGAATTCCGAATTCAAACCGTAAATTTTTCTTACGGTTTGAAACTCTTTTTTTTTTTTTTTTTTTAAGAGAAAAATAGCTAAAATGCTGAAATGAAATATAACACAAAAAAATCGAATTGTTTTTTAAAATATTTATTAGAAAATACGCTACGAACAGAGCCGATTTTGTGCTAAAATACGGTAATTACAATAATTATGCCAAAAGACGGTAAATTTACTAAAATGCTGAAATTACAATAATTATGTAGAATTATGCTAAAATACGGTAAATTACGCTAAATTACGTATGAATTGGGCCGATTTTCTGGCATCTTTCATAAATTTACTAAAAGGAGCGTAACTTTTGATCCGTCCGTCGGATCGGGCTGAAATTTTGACAGGAACTCCACAATCCAAAACCCGATCCGAAACCCATCTACGATCCGTTTCGCCCATTTGCGGGCTCAGATTCGCGATCCGAGTCTTCCTTCATGGACTTTTGAACATTTCTTTATAATTTTAGAGTTTTTAGGGTCTTTGATGTATCTTTTATATATATTTTCTGTTTTAGGGTTTGTATTTAAACAGACGTCATGTCTTTTGGCATAATTATTGTAATTTACCGTATTTTAGCACAAAATCGGCTCTGTTCGTAGCGTATTTTCTAACAAATATTTTAAAAAACAATTCGATTTTTTTTGTGTTATATTTCATTTCAGTATTTTAGCTATTTTTCTCTTATAAAAAAAAAAAAAAAAAGAGTTTCAAACCGTAAGAATTTCTTACGGTTTGAATTCCGAATTCAAACCGTAAGAAATTCTTACGGTTTGGGTAAAAATTTAAATTTTTCAAAAATTTGGATAATTATTATTAACATATATTTTTTTTTGGGTAAAAATAAAAATCTCGGAGTCTAGAACTTCTTCCCCCATTCGCTCAATCAAAATAAATAGACAGGACCCGGATTGAGGTGCATTTCCTTTTTTTTATTGTTTCCAGAATTAAAACTCTATTAGTGATGTGGGCTCAGTCGCTCATTGGGTTTTTTTTTTTTTTTTTCTTCAAATTAATCTCCATTTTTATTATTACGCACGTTGGGTGTCCGATCTGCCAACGGCTACGATTGAAAGATTAATTTTTGGATTCTAATCTCAGCTCTCCAATCACATAATCTATCTTTTTTGTTGATGTAAATGATATGTTTATGGTAGAAGTTTCAATTTAGCTACAACCTACTCACTCACACATACCGCCACCACGATGCATTACAATTAAAATTACACTGACTCTAAAATTTAGCAATATAATTCTCCGTTTTCCTTATTAATTTTGTTTCCTTATTCTTTCCCTCTTCAATTGAAATTTTCTATACGCGGATCACAATGCAAATCAATTTTTTGCTCACTTCCTTATTTCTATACATATACTGTAATAAATCTAGAATATATTTCTACATTTTATTTTTTTTCTGAAAATTTGTCATTAAGTATGAGAATTTATTTTGTTATCTTGTCATATATTCGTTGCAACGCACGGGCACGATACTAGTTTAAAATTATAGCACATATTGTCGGAGCGTATCGAATCCATCCCTCATGTAAATTTAACATTCTCCTTTTAAAAATCCAATTACACATTTTCTTGCCTTTTTGTTTTTCTGGTTACTACTATTTTTTACTCACGTGGATACTTTCTAGACGTTGATTTTTCAAATGAATTGATTCACATAAAAATATAATCGAAATGTGATATTTTTTTGTATGAGCGCATAGAGAAATAACATAGATCACATCTAATGATTTTTATTTCAACGTTTAAGTTTTAAATTTTGCTTATTACCATTTTTAAAAAATTGAAGGTATGGTGGAGGCACAAAAAATGAAAGCATTTGAACCAAAAAAAAATTGATTTTTTATAAATAAAATCGACTCCATGACAAGAACCAAAAAAAATTGGACAACACCAAATTTATTCTCTTTGTAATTAGGAATTGTCAAGTACACGAAACAAACCTATTTTTCTTTTCTTTTTCACTGCGGACGAAACATTCCAAAAAATAAGGATAAAATAATTGTTCGTGTTTCATCGGTTGCAGCATCAATACTTCATGATTTTTTTTAATGTATATAATTCAAAAATATTTTTGTCATGTTGAAATAATAAATAATAAAATGTATTGCTTTTACTTGTCCAAATTAATGCACTACTAATGAAACTGGGTTGCTTTAACATTCAGATTTGAAATTTAATATGGAATTTTTTAAAGAATATTTAAAGTTAGATGGCTTTCTTCATTTTTATATTTTTATAAAAAAGTGCTTCTATTTGGAAGAGGAAGTGGGAATAAATCAGAATCAGACAGCGTCGGTGCTAAAAGCAGCAAATATTTTTTTGTGGTTTTTTAACAAACCCGTGACAAATTTATTATCTAGACATAATTTTATACATATTTTAAATCTTAAGTATATTTTATAATTTTTCTGCGAAAGCATATTTAAAATGAGCCGGTTCAACTATCGTTCATTTTTTGTGCCTCTACCATACCTTCATTTTTAAAATGTTAATAACTCAAAATTTAAATTATAAATGTCAAATAAAACCGTTAGATGTGATCTATGTTATTTTCTTCATGTGCTCATACAAATTATCACCTTTCGGTTTTGTTCTTTAATATGAATCAATAAGTTGAAAAATCAACGTCTAAAAATTATTTCACATAGTCGTTTTTCTAAGCTTTTGATGACAACAACAATTTTTTTTTGAAATGTCACATATTTTGTGCCCATGCATGGATAAATGATTCTTATCTATGTAGATCATATTCAACAGCTTTATTTTTGACTTTTAAGTTTACATTGGAGTATTAAAGTTTTAAAAAATGAAAACATAATAGAGACACAAAAAATAAAGACATTTCAACCCTCTTTACAAATAAATCAAAATGGGACATCATTTTATATTTTTGTAAGCAGAGATCATTTTAACAGTATTTAAAAACAATAGTAAAAAACTTACCAGAAGTCAATATCATCACAGTAAATTAAATCTGAGTGGAAGGTTGATCAATGTAATAACACCTCAACCTTATCTCTAAAAAATTTTATTACATAATTGATAAAATATATCCTGTTTTATATGAGATAGGAGTAGGTCCGATGGGCATCGGACCTACATTTAGGTTCAATTAGCTTTAGGACCGTACGATTAGTATCAAGATCTATGCGCGCGGAAATTGATACATACAAGCACGGATTTTGATACAGAGCACACCAATCTTGATTAGATCGAATGGTCATCACACCCATCGAACCAAGGTAGGTCCGATGGGCATCGGACCTACTCTGATTCCGTTTTATATTGGGTTGAATAGCCACGTGTATTCTGTCAGAGTTTAAATTGGGTTTAAATTGGGTTAATATTGTTTGCTTCAGTCTACCACACGCCAAGGAATGGTAAAAAATAGTTGAAACTTTTGGTGTGAATTTTAAATTTTCAACCCCTGTTTGTTAAAAATTTAAAATAAAGACAGCACACATGCAGGAAAAGCGCTTTAGCATGAGCGTGCGCTTTGTATTTTTCTGAGTTTAAATTTATAAATAATGTCCTTTTTCCCTTCGAAATTTGATCGCAAATTTCTTTTTAATGTATTTGTAAGTAATTTTGAAAGTTAAATCATCTGATTGTTTCAATATTCACAATAATTTTTATTTGAATTTTGAATCTGTAACGTTTCACATCAAAAATATTATTTTTATCACTAAATCAAAGACTGATACTATAAAATTTTTTTTTAAAACGAATACCAAACGAGATACATAAAACTAAAATCAAGATACCATAATAAAACTCATAAAACAATATTTAAGTAAAAATACATACTATTATCTCAAAAGGATATACTATATTCTGGGATGTATTTCAAACTTAATTCTTGAGAACCATCATATACTAGTTAAAATTAAAAGAAGAAAAAATACAAATTAAACATTCTTAATAGATTTATTTTTACTCTTTGGCGCGGATCAAATTTAATGCACAATTAATGTAGACATTAAAAGCATGGGTTATGATATTTGTAAAGTTGACATATTTAAATATCAATGCCCACAATTATGAAAAGGTTCATTTTATAATGAAGGAAATTAATTGTGTACCCGGTTGACTTGGTCATATTTTGAGGGGAAGATTTTTGACAGAAAACTTTTAATTCATGCAACACAAATAATAGAGTCAAAATAATATTGCATTTGACTCGTGCGCTGTATGCATAAAAAATTGCTCTGTTAAATGTTTTACCCATATTTTGTCTACATTTTTTACTTTATTATCATAATTGTATGAGTTAAAACACTTTCAATATATAATAACCACCATAATTAAATTTTGTTGAAATCATGCTCTTTTGGATGGTAAGGGTACCTAGACTTTTGCAAAATTATTAACAAAACATATCATATATATAAAACATAAATTAGTTATATTGATGATAAAAAAATACAAATAAACATAATTCAACAAATAATAACACAAATGAAGTTCTTAATCGAAGAAAATAAAGTAGCTAGAAAGTTAAAAGATATATAATCTCTCTCATCTCTTTGGTTATGTGAGTCTTTTTTTAAATAATGGAATACTATTTAGCACCCCTACAAATAACAAAAAATTATAATTTTTGGTAAAACAAGTTTATTTTCGGAAAAATAATAATATCATAATTCGAAACATAGTAACAACATACGGGTATAATTTGCATTTTATTCATTTTTTTTGACGTTTCTGAACCGAACTCCAAATAAAACGCCAAAAAAAACGTATACTACATTTTATTCGTGAGAAAAAGGGGAAAAAAAACGCAATTTTTTTAATTTTGTTAGGGGCTTTTTTGGATTTTTTTTTTTTTACTTCCTTGTTGTACTGAATCATTTTCAAATTATATCCGAATTATATTTAAATTACAAATTTTTATCCTGTGAATCCGAACTATTCATTTGTTACTGTGATTCGAAACAGCACCTAAAACAAAGTTGTCTGAACGCCTGCATAAAGAAAATTGATATTCTTTTTCATTGTACAAAACAAACATGTACTAAAGAGAGAATATAATATTAAATTGTTCTTTTGACCGATTCATCACAGTTGACATCTGGTACATATTGACCGGTTTACCAGCCATCTAGACCTTTTCAATTTGATCCAGTAAAATATGCACATTATAATCACACGACTATTCTTACCTTACAAGTAAAATGTAAACTTTTATGGGTGTATATGAAAAAGGTCCCAAAGAAAGAAAAGCACTTGCCAAAAGTTACCTTACCTTGCCTCTAGTATCAAATCAACAACACCTTTTATAGTACCATCAGTTAAATAATCACTTTTAATAGTAAAGATAAGGTTCAATTAAGATTAAATGAATCCATTACAGAAAGAAACATTTCCCGAGTCACCGCAGAGTGCTGCAGGGAAGTCCGCTCACTTGTCGGCCATGAGCCCCCTTCTTGGATCTTCTTCAACATATCATGGTGTAACCTTTTGTGTGGTCATAATTTCAACTAATCCACTTCTTCTCCTACTGTATAACAGAGTAGTTTTGACTTCATGCAGTGCACGAACCATGTACACTTTGATTCTATAGTCTGTGCACTGTAGGAATCCAAAACTGTGTTACAATCTAACTTTTTTAGTAGAAAATAAACAAATAGCAAATGCATCTACCTTGATAATTCTTGAATCTTTGACTTTGAACATATAGCCGAGATTTTATTAATACCCTAAAAAAAAAATAATAATAATAAAAATACCCTCACTTTGAAAAAAATTTTAAAAATGCCCTAACCGCCCGTTCATTGGGCGGTTCACCCTACCCACCAAACCGCCCCTTCACTGGGCGGTTCTCTTGCTATACCCAACCGCCCAGTGGCTGGGCGGTCCAGATTTTTTTTTTTTTTTTTTTTTTTTTTAGAGATTTGAGAGACAATATGAATGAAATTTAACAATAAAATTTTTAATATTTGCTAGATTACTCTTTTGATGTATATCCGACATTTTTAAAAATACCCAAAGTTAATAAAAGATTAATAAAAATGCTCAGACCCATTCAACTTTTATTAAAAATGTCCAAACCGGCCGGTTCCTTGAATTTTTTTTTTGAGACAAATAACTAAAATGCTGAAATATAACACTAAAAAATCGAAATGTTTTTTTAAATATTTGCTAGATTACATTTTTGATATATAATTAGCATATTTATACTAAAATACGCTAAATTACTTGAAATTATATTAATTTATGCTGAATTACACTAAATTAATTGAAATTACAATAATTATGTAGAATTATGCTATAATACGGTAAATTACGCTAAATTACGTATGAATTGGGATGATATTTTCACTGAAAAGGCGAAAAACGACGACGAAACTTTAAACGGCCATAAAACGGCGCTCGAGTGTCCGATTTCAGCAAATGACCACTTTTCGGAAAGCTTGTGAAAATGCGCATGCGTCCTGACTCGCTTTGCTAGTTTTCCAAATTCAGAATCGCCAAAAAACAAGAGAAGGGCCTCAAAACTTCAGTTGAAGTTTCTGATTAAGATTTTCATTTCTATTATCCAATCTACGTAGCTCAGTAAATTAGTTATATAATGAACTTGTAGAATACCAATTTTATTATTTTTGGAATTTTTTACTATTTTTTATGATTTATGAGAGATGGTACAAAATAGGCCCTATTCATACGTAATTTAGCGTAATTTACCGTATTTTAGCATAATTCTACATGATTATTGTAATTTCAAGTAATTTAGTATAATTCAGCATAAATTAACATAATTTGAAGTAATTTAGCGTATTTTAGTATAAATATGCTAATTATATATAAAAAATGTAATCTAGCAAATATTTAAAAAAACAATTCGATTTTTTTAGTGTTATATTTCAGCATTTTAGTTATTTGTCTCAAAAAAAAAAAATTTCAAGGAACCGGCCGGGTTGGACATTTTAATAAAAGTTGAATGGGTCTGAGCATTTTTATTAATCTTTTATTAACTTTGGGTATTTTTAAAAATGTCGGATATACATCAAAAGAAGTAATCTAGCAAATATTAAAAATTTTATTGTTAAATTTCATTCATATTGTCTCTCAAATCTCTAAATAAAAAAAAAAAAAAAAAAATCTGGACCGCCCAGCCACTGGGCGGTTGGGTATAGCAAGAGAACCGCCCAGTGAAGGGGCGGTTTGGTGGGTAGGGTGAACCGCCCAATGAACGGGCGGTTAGGGCATTTTTAAATTTTTTTTCAAAGTGAGGGTATTTTTATTATTATTTTTTTTTTTAGGGTATTAATAAAAATCTCGGAACATATAGTGTGTGATTTTTTAACTGTCGTTTTAAACCAAACCAAACTACCAAATAGTAATATCACTATTATCAAATACTTTAAAAATAACTTATTAACTAAAGAAATTATGAACAATCATGAAAATATCTCTTTTAACAGAGAATTTTTTACTTCTTGTAGCGCACTGACTATAGAATTAAAATCCGAAATTCTTTTAGTTACTACTAAAAAAAAATTCAAATTAATTCAATACCACTGAAACCATCTTTTTTTCATTCCTACCACCCATGCGGCCTCAGTCCGCGCACCCAATTGAGTTGGTGCGTGGACTGGAGAGGCGCACCACTTGGTGCGCGGACAAAATTATACACTTCATTTTTTTTACTATTGGTAACTAAAAATTATATTCGGTTATCCAATTGAGGTTTTATTTAGTGCAAATTGAGGTTATTTAACAACAATGAAGTATATATTAATTGAGATTAAGTTTCTGTCAAGATTAATGACATATACTCATGTGCTTATTTTCACAGTTTTACATTCAATTAATATCCTTTGGACAGACAAATACAGAACCAAAACAAAATAATATTGAATTCTAAAACATAACAAAAAAAATCTTAGTGCGCCTCCCTAGTCCGCGCACCAGCCCAGTTTGATGCGTGGACTGAGGATGTGTGGGTGGTAGGAATGGTAAAAAAGAATCTGGGTGGTATTGATTTAATTTTTATTTTATGGAGCGGTAACAACAAAAATTTCGGAATTAAAATAGTGCAGCATATGGTTAGTAAGCTGCATGAAGTAAAAACTGCTCTGTTTAAATCTTTTCCCGTTAACTGTCTTTTTAACTAAACGGAAGCTACTAAAGTAGTAATATTTCACACATACTCTAAAAGTAACCTATTAATTAATGAAATAAGCAACAATTATGAAAATATAAAACAAAAGAAGAAAAAGAGAGCACTACAACTACACTATTACAGAGGAACTTCTCTCTCCCAACCCAATCTAGCTGTCTCTCTTCCTCTTGCTCTTGCTCTGTCTCTCTCTCTCTACCAACCTTTGAGTCGATGTGATGTCACCACCACTGGACCACCACTTCGCCGGAGGCGGCGGCGGCGTCGCCACTGGAGAGGATCTGAAAGAAACGGAACTGAGGCTGGGGTTGCCTGGCTCGGCACCGCAGGAGAAGAAAGTGGGGCTCACCTTGGATCTACTTCCATCCAGGGTTTCGCCTCCGCTGGTGCTAAGAGAGGCTTCTCCGACACCATTGACAACTCCTCCAGTCTCCAGGAAAATGGAGGCGCCCTGTTCTCTAATGATGTCTCTGCTGCTGGGTCCGGCTCCAAGGCCGAGTCTGCTGCTGCTAAGGATAAAGGTCCAGCCAAGTAAGCACCTGTTTTTGCTTCCATCTGCTTTCTCTTCACATTTTTTGTGTGAATTTGTTGTTTTTTTGTGCTGACTGAAATTTCTTACTGTTATTTTTCCTCATAGAAAGACTTGTTTTACTTTTGTTCATGGTTTTAAGAAGTCAAGGTTCGAAAAGTTGGCGTTGATTTTTTATTTTTGAGTGTGTTGACTGGTTCTGGTCTGGTATAAAGATTCAATTCTTATTTCTATTTTGACAGGATTTTTTAGTGGAATTTTATTGACCTCTTTTACTGGATCGTGCTTTCTATTGGATCCATTTTTTTTTTTTTTTGCTCTCCAGGTTTATTTTGTAATTTTATAGAAGGGGTAGAAGTTCATAGCAAATTAAGGTGTTTCATAAGTTGGTTTTGATTTTATTTCTTTTGATAAAACCTTTGTTCAAATTAAATTCTGAGGAATTATTAAATAGTACTGATATTAAGTTTCTAATTTTGGGTCATAACTGAATTTTTAAATTGTATGTCAGATACATACTCGGTTGTTTTTTAAGTTTATATTACATTTTCCACCATTAAAAAGTACTTGCACCTTTTATTTTCTCTCTTTCATACCATGCATGAATTTACTCAAGTGCATGTTACTTTCCTAGTTGAATTGAGGCTCATGGATCTACTTAATGAATGGTACTAAAATATGTGATTTAGATAGTGAAGCTTTGTTACTGAGTTAATAACTCATGCTAATATAGTTTCAATTTTGAGGTACTGTGTGAATTGTAATTGCATTAAAACACCACTATTAAACCCTGAAAACACGAACAATTGTCCGGTTTACTTCTGAAAAAAATAATATGGAAAATGTCTTCTACTTGTGTTCTAAATTTTTGTTGAAACTAGCATTAATCCTGTGTTTTGCTCAATCATGTACGATGGAGAAAACATATGGAGGGGTAATCTTCAACATCAAAATATTATAATCCTCTAAGTTAATGCCCCATAAACTCTCCATTCATAAATTTTCCAAAAGTGCCCATATTATGCAAAGAAGAGCTACTTTAGAGCTATTTTAGAGTACACGGGGAAGAAATAGGGTGCATAGAATAGGAAATATTTTTTTATGTTTTGTGAGTGTTTAAGTGGTATGATCTGTTCTTATTTAGTGTGGGTGATACTTCCCGTTTCTGTTTATGTCATAGTTTGACATTTTAGTGCATTCATTAAAAGGTATGTTGCAATTACCGCCTCAAATAAATCACAGTACTGCAAATAACACCTGAAAATTATTTTTTTGTTGCAATTGACCCCAAACATTATTTCCTTATTTGCAAATAACATGTAAATGCAAAACGTATTTCTTAGCATAGAAAGAATGACTAACCTACCTATAAAATGACCTCTAATATTTTCCGAAGCATTGACAACTTGTTTCTGAAAACTTGAAAACAATATATTGTTTAATTAATTAAATTAATTGATAGTAACTGCACGTCTAAATCAGGGCGCAGGTGGTGGGATGGCCACCGATTCGGAGTTACCCGCAAAAACACCATGGCAACTGCCACAACTCAGGTGAAAACCAAGGACGAGGCCTCTTCTGCGGGCCCCGAGCCGAAGCAGAACTCCTCTAACAGCTGCCTCTATGTCAAGGTCAGCATGGATGGGGCCCCCTACCTCCGCAAAGTTGACTTGAAGCTCTATAGCGGCTACAAGGAGCTCTCCATTGCACTGGAGAAGATGTTCAGTGGCTTCACCAGTGGTCAGATTTTCTTTCTTTTGTTATTTATTTTTAATTTTGCATCCTTTGAATTAGTTTTACCATGTTTACAAAATGAGATTTGTATTATATCCACTGGATGGAATTCTTATTTCTGTTTTGATGGGATACATCAAATTAGGTTTAGGATCGTATGTGAGATGGTCATTTTTTGGAGGGGAATGCTCTCTCATTTCTCATTTTACAAAGTTGTATGTAATATTTTGACATTTTGTTGGTAATCCATACTTGAGATAACTCCATATATTTTGTTGACAGAACCAATCGATGGTATTTTAACAAAATACTGGTAAATAAAAAGTGTGCAAAGTGATTCACACATGAATGTATGAACCCACTGGTTGAATTCCTTTTTTTTCGTTAAATTTTTTTTACCTAAGGTTACAAAGCAGTTTGTATCAGTACTTAAGATTACATTTTCCTGTTGTTGTGTTGATATGCCTTAGGTGGAGGAAAAGATGAGTCTGTTTCGGAGACACGAACCAAAGACCTGCTGAATAAGTCAGAGTATGTGCTCACGTATGAAGACAAGGATGGTGACTGGATGCTTGTTGGTGATGTCCCTTGGGGGTAAGTACTTTTTCCTTCTTGTTAAGATAGCGTACCGGGATTACTGTACCAATAAGTTTGTCGTACCAGACCAATGCATGTACTAGTGTACTTCCAACAGGTTTTGTATCGGTCTCGTTATTTTCTTGTTTATACCTGTTGGTAAACCTTGGCATTTGCTGTTTTCTACATGATTGGTACAGTATGAGAATAGTTAGCAATGGTACATTGCATTTTTTTTTTTTCAATACTTGTATTGCATGATTATTTATTGAATATGTTCATTGCATTTGCAGGATGTTTGTTGAATCTTGCAAGAAGCTAAAGATCATGAAAGGGTCGGATGCAATTGGACTTGGTATGATCTGTTTAGGTTCTTTTTTCATTGTGGTACTGACCTGTTACAGCACTGGCGTCAGTTGATTTGTTTAATACTAGAGTTTTCTTCTGTTGAACTTGCAAGTTGTAGTTCATTGCAATTCTTACTTGGCCTTTTATTTCCATAAAGTACAGAGCAAGAAATATTTAGGACAGTGAATCAATTAAATGCAAATCTTTGAAACTGCAATATTGAACCAATTAGATTTGATACCGATATAATGTACTGTCTGGCAATAGTTGGTGTTTCAGGGAACGAAGCTCAATACGATTGGGTCTGTTATTTGAGAAAATGTACCCGTACAATATTATTTATAATGCAAAAATATATTTATTTACTTTATGTGCAGCTCCAAGGGCCAAGAACCAGAACTAGAGAAACAACTGTGAAGAGGCCTTGATAGAAAGAAAGGAAGTTTAACAAGTCGGTTATTTGTCTTATTATTATATTAATTGTAATTTGTGGTTTGTTTGTTTGTTGTTCCACGACTCTGTTGTAGTTTGCAAAAAAATTAATTAGGGACATGAAAATTACTACATCTGTGTTGTTTCTAAGTATTTTGTCGGTATATGCAAGTTGAGTCGTGCCGTGCTTGTGTAAATGTCTGGTATTGTGGCTTGTATTGTTGTTTGCTAAACTCTCGTTTAACGATATTAGAGGCGACTATTCAAATGTGCAAATTCTGTGAAATGCTGTTGCACTATTCATTAATACTATACATGTATAATAAGAGTGAGGCTATGGTACTTTGCAAAGCCCAGAACGGTCTGTTCAAAATGATCTCCATATAAAAAAAAATGTACTTGGAAGTCTGAATTTAGCATTTTTAAGAATTTTATTTTTATTTTTTTAGATAGGTAAAAAATCACTCCATCTAAAGATTTTGAACCATACAAAATTAGTGATTTTCAACCTATTAAAAAAAAAATAGTAAACAAATTCTAAAAAATGTAAAATTTGATTTCCAACTACATGATAGAGATTATGTTGATGTTCGGATCGAAAAACAGAGATATGAATCCATAGCACGGATCTTACTGTGTTTTGTAAAGTATTATAGCCTCACTCACTCGTATAACAATACTGGTGGTTTGTTACACAAAGAGTTTGGACTGATACTGAGGAAACAGTAAAATCTGAGCATAACATGTTCACCAAGACACCAACTGGCAGCATGTAGCATTGGGACCATGCAAATTGTGTATTCCTAAGGCAGAGTCACTCTTCATGCAATCACTGGTACTAATTTACCATTTTAATCCTTGGCAATCCCTGAAGGGGTCAGTCTAGGTCTTGATTTCAGGATTACTTCGCTTTTCAAAGCATTAATTCTTTTCAATTTGATTATTTTTTAATTACACTGTAACTGCAGTCCCTTGACGCTTGAAAAAGTACAATTAAGAAGGTTTTAGAGCCATAGAAGTAAATTATACAATTAAGTATTAATTTTTTTGATGAATCTAAATATGTCTTGATTTGCACTCATCATATTCAAATTCAAAATTTGTGGTGTGATGGTTCATGACTTGTTTTAGGTTCTCTCATACATCAATAAGAGAAAAAGAAAAGAAAAAGAAAGACATTCTGACTGTTTGTCATCGAACTTTTTCTTTAGTTTCAGATTATATTTTGTTGTTTCCGTAGTCAATCAATTGAAAAAGATCAATTATATAAGAAAGTACATTGTACATGCATTCGATCGGAGCCGTCCGATTCCGATCCAACGATCTCATAACAGATACCCAAATCCCAAAAACAACATATCTGAAATCCTCTCTAGCTGCACCTGAAAAAGGTTGGATGGTGAAGTTAACATATCATAAATTGTCAAAATGAAGCATGGTATTGGTATAGTGTATTAGTGTTACTGGTACAGCAGTGATTCTTCCATGCAGGCTTTTCTTTCTCAAAACCTAGACAAATTGCATGCTACAAAAACCTCTGACCATGTTGCGTTTACCTTTTCTTTTCTTTTTTTCTTTTATGTTTTTTGTGAAATGGTGTGTTTTGTGTGTGTGTGTGTATGCGTGGGGGACCTCCACTGTCCATACCTCACCTTTTAATGGCCATGATTATGATTTTTGTCTATGTGGTTGTTTCCTTGGAATCAGGCTTTCTTCTCTAGGCTTTTCTCCTCTCAATTATTAAAACTACTGGTAACATCCATTGTTTTTTTTTTTGTGCATATTCAATGTTTTTTTTCCTCATTTCAAATCTGACCAACTTTGAGTTGCTTGTTGATGTATATACTGAGTTGGTATTGAACATTTGGAAAAATTTATTAAGGGTGAAAGAAATAAGCAAGTTGAACTTCACTCAAGTTAAAAAGTTGCAAAATTCTTGTTGTAGAGCTCTTTGGGTTTACAAATATAAAATACAGTGTGTATGGTTTCATTTTCAAGAAGCAAAGTCTACTAAAGATTTAATCCAATAAAAATAAAGACAAGTGTCTAATATATAGTACCAGAAAATAATATGAATCTACTTTGTCGCTTCTGAAAAATTGTACTAAATTTAGCACTCAACTATGTACTAAAATTCAATTTGTCTCCGAAAGAACTTCGAGGCCAATGAACTAAATTATGCTAAAGTTTGGTCACTGTATTTCTTAAAACCAACTGTATAGGAAATATGAATAGTTTTTATCAATAATTAAATTAGTTCAAATGAATAGCTGCTGTAATTTTTTTTGCAAAAATATCACATACACTTGGGCAAAAAAAGAATGATCATTTTGCTTCATTTCACAAATGAATTTCTGTCAAGTATAATTATGAAATTGAATAAGGTATGAATATGTCAAATCATTTTATTGAGTGGGCTTGACATTTTGAAAAAGTGAATATTCAAAATAATTTTTGAAATCAAATTGGTATGAAATGGAGGAAGCACATCTGAAAATGTCATCACCCATGCTAATGCTTTCTTCCAGGAAATGATGCTCCCACCTTGGCTTCTTCCATTCATTTTTTGTTCCTTGTTATTTGGTAATTGGTTTCTATAAAAAAAATTATATATATATAAAAAGTTTAATTGGACTATATTCTCTATATATGCTAGTTGGCCATGTGAACCACTGCTATATAGGTGTATATATTTGCACCTGTCATGCTGTCTGACAATTGACCTTATGTATAATTGCACCTATTCCCCAGTGTAGCATGTGTCATGCTATTTCTCTGACAATGTATTGACTTTCTAGAATTGCTCTCTGTTCTCAGCATCCCTATTGTAAGCCTAGTTGTTAAACAAACATTTTTTGTTGTTGGGTTTGTTTAGGGACAAAAAGAAGCCATCCTTTTTTACACTTTGATTTGTACAACATTGAAATAACAACTGGTAGTTGTTGCTCTAATAATTCTGTGCTAAAGCATCCAAATTTGTTCTTCTACTTAGTTGTTTTTTAGCCACCAACTGTTTAATATTCACATGCATCTCTCATTTGAATTTTAAATTGCAACCTTTCACAGCGAAGAATATTACCTCTTGTTACTGGATTAAATGCCAATTCTTTACTTTTTAGTTATGTTAATATAATGTAATGCTGTTTACTCATGGTTTAATTTGCAAAAGAAAAATAATACATAGAACAAATATTTATCAACAAGTAATCAATGAATTTGCTGTAATGATCTGTATAGACCAAAAATGATGATGGAATGACATTATTATGTTTCTCCTAATTTAACAACATTGTTCCATAGAAAAAAAGAAACATTTAAAGGTATATATCAGATATGTGAACCGTATAAAAATGCAAACTAGAACTATAATAGTGTTGGTATGGCTTTTATTAGACACATAATACCCTGATTTGATGAGTAAAGCTGAAAGCAAAATTGAGGTACTTATTAATACATCTTTTACTAAAGGGTGCCCCTTTTTTGTGGTCCAAGACCTCAAGAAAAGGTTTATTAAAATTTAAACCACCACCTAAACCATCTCTTAACTAATAAAAGTTGATGCACTTCCTTACATGCCCTTGTAAAATTGGAATATTTATATGTATAAGCCCAAACAAGTTAAATATTTTCTGCTGGCCTTTTGTTAGAAAGCTAGTTTCTTTTGAAAGCTTAGAAGTAGAAAAAAAATTATTTTTTTAATACTCAAAACTTGATTCTCAGAGGAATACTCATATGTACTATGCAAAAGTAATTAATACATTATAACTTATAATACGTGACAACAAAATATTGCCTAAATTTTACCTTTGGAAATAATGGTTCCTAAACTACCAAAGGTTCATGTAAATATTAATGTCCACAAATAACTATTTCCAATTTAAAAAGGCAAAAACATTATATAAAAGTTAAGATACACTGCGTTACGATCAACTGGCTCGGAATGAGGAAAGCGAATCGAAAACGTGCCGTTATCTTTCGTGCAAAATTTCTAATTTGTTTTGGGTGAACTTGCAAAATATGAAGCAGTTTAAAGCCATTAAGGATCATTTTAAGCAGTCAACATCAGTTTACAGTGAATCTAAGTAAAGTTGAAACATGCTTAACAAAGGATAAAAAGTGGGCCTTTAGGGTTTTGTGCTTTAGGCCTAAAAGAAGAGCAGGCCAATCTGTGGGCCGTTAATTTTGCACCAAATCAAGAAAAGATGTAATGGAAAAAGATTAAAGAGGGAACTTTTTTTACTTTTTAACTTTTATTTGCTTTGTGCAAAAGCCTATCACTTTTCTTCAAGTTGCATATATACATGCATTATTAGTGTGGAATTGTGGGGGGGGGGGGGGGGGGGGGGGGGGGGGGGGGGGGGGGGGGGTACCCAAGTAATTGTGTAACATAATCTCTGTCTGATCCAAACTGAGTGTTAACTAACTTGAATATGCATGATATATATATACAATGCTTTTGTTTTGAGTATTATTTCTAATATTTTCTTATACCCGGATTGGATTTTGTACCCAAGTACAAGACCCCTTTTCTAAAACATGAAAACTCAAATTTGCACAAATTAATTATAGGCCCAAGGATTGACTAAATGGTGGCCTAAAACTACCTTCCAACACATTTGGGTCTTTTAAAAGGCCTTTGTTTCAATGAATCTTTTACTATCTAATTTAATTTTCGTACATGTTACTGTTCTAAAACAAGTATTTTTTTAAGCAAAGCACTCCCGGAATTTCACTCTCAAATACAAGATCACAACTATTTGGATCTACCTCCTCTTTTATATATTTACTACTACAACATCATCATCATGCAGCAATAAAAACAACAACAAGAATAATAATAATATGTTAATAAAAAGATATAAAGCTCCCTCTTTAAATCACTTTTTTTTTTTTCAAGTTGCATATGTTATTATTATTAATTATTTGCTACTACTTTGTCATTACGTACATATGTAAATTCTTGTTGTGTCGTGGCGTGTCGTGATCAGGGGCGGACCCAGTGTATTCCAGGGGGGGGGGCAGCTGCCTCCCTAGATTTCTAGTTTTAGTGGAGATTTATCGGTTCTGACCGACTTTGCCCCCCCTGGAATTTTTTTTGCCCCCCTCTGGACGTTTGATTTGTAATTCGGGTTAAATTTAGGGTTAAAATTGAAATAAATTTGTTGAATTTTGATTGGTAATTAGAATTATAAGTCAAAGTATCAGAAATTACAAGTCAAGCATTGGAAAGTACAAGTTAAAGCATTATTTTTTATCGAGTATTCAATTGGTTAATGGATTTAAACCCGATTCGATATTTTTTGCCCCCCCTGACGAAAATCCTGGGTCCGCCCCTAGTCGTGATATGAGCCATGTGTCGTGTCGCAATGTAATCAAGTCAAGTTTTTGCTTACTGTGACCAAAGTCGGGGAAATGGTTACAATATGCATATGGCAACGAGATTAGTCACGTTGTAATCAAACGTGATGTTTAGCCATGTGTAATCATATTTTGACTATTTAGTTTTTCGAATTTTAAGTTCGTTTAAGGAGGGAAAACAAATAAAAAATGTCTAAAATGTGAATTTTTCTAAAATAATTGTAAAAAAAGAAACAAATGCTGTCAAAAATTTGTATAAAAAAATTATTGTTTAAAAATTGAATTGTTGTTTAGAATAAATAATGACATAAATTACAGAGTCAGGTGTAGTCACCTGCCGTGCCATACTTCATTAGACCAATTTGCGTGCAATATCATTTATTCTTTCCAATTAAAGAGTGATCATGAAGACTCACGAATAAACTCTTAATACATTCGACACACGACACGCGAGTCATGACAAACAATCTATACATGTGTCATCTATAATAAAAGCCATACCATTACCATATATATCATGATGTGTCCAATACCTAATTGTCATCGTCGACATTAGTTGAATGGGAAGAGGTGTATACTTGTGCAAACTGCTCGTAATATATATGCAATTATTCTCTGTCATACTCTCCTACGATCAGACTGTCTCACTGTATCGTGGGCCCAGTGTATGTTAGTTTATGACGGAACCTTTGTTTAGAACATGTAAACAAGCTTATGATATATCCATAGGTCAGGTTCCCATGATCTGGGAATAATGTGATGCATTAATTAATTTTTAATTACAAACAAGGATCGATGTTAAGAGATAGAAATACATGTGCAAGTTAGGGCTGACGTGGAACCACGTGCCAAGTGGGAAAACATTAATAAAGGTACCTCTCTCTATCTCCGGGTTTCACGATTTTGAGTTGGTAATTAAAAACTTTTAACTTTTTTAAATACATAGAAAATGACTTTTTTTTTTTTAATGATTCAAAATTTTCTGATCAAATATTTTTTTTTATATATAAAAAATATATAAAATTTTGTCTCCAAGTATATTTTTATAAGAAAATCATATTGAGCCAATCGGATTAATTGATTGTTTGAACTTTGAAATCAGAAATATGAATCTATAATACCGCTATATAATATACAATTATCATATATGCCCTCATTTTTTAAGAATTAATTTTTAAGCTAGTGACAAAGAATAATGCTCTTTGTGTGAGAGACACAGATCAAAATTCACATAGGAGTTATTTGTGGACATTGAATTATTGTTGTTCGTTGGGCCATATTTAACCCAAAACTGTTTGGATGTTGATATAAATTATTATAACAACGGTTAACTTTGATTTTGAAGATGAATTCGGATACATATTTTGGTGTAATTAACACCAAATATATTTTATTATTAAAAGACCACAATACACTTCAAAAAATTTAAATGCTATTTTTGAAAATTAACACTCTATATGTTAGCGGAAACCGAATTTGTGCACCTCCGAATTGAGGTGTAGAGGAAGTAAATTATTTCACGCGCCTTTTTTTTTTTGTTTCTTTTATTAAGTTTGTTTGGAATTTGTTTTCAGTATTAATTTGAGATCAAGCTATTTAATATTCATAAAAAAAATCATTCGGATTCGAATAGACCATCTTTTACACGAAAGAACAAGCATGTTTGGTATTTAGTCCTACATTATCTCTTTTGCCAGAGAAAAGAAAATGTATCTAGATAATTTTTACTAATTATACATTTTGATTATTCTAAAGACTTGGTTTATTTATGCATCTTAAACTTAAGTTATGGAGTTTGGTTTATTTATGTAAATTTAAGTACAGAAGGTATCTATCTGTCTACATGTTGAAATTAAGTTCTATACAGAACTTTGACTTAATTAATTAACTAATTAACCTGTTGCATCCAGGCATAGTTGCACAAAGTTGCTATCCCATTGGCTAAATTAATCATATAAAAATAAGAATCAATGAACTAAGGACAATGATTTACTGGAGAAATGCTTATCATCTCTATATCAACTGCACACCTACAAAAGACTTGGAATTCAGGTCAAGTTAACTCAGAATTTGAGTTTGAATTCGGAACATTTGTTATAAATTGGCACAAATGTTAAAGCAGTCTGTGAATTTTGAATTTTTTAAATTGGTCTGAATTGACTTGAATT
>JAJGRX010001375.1:0-68429 GCA_025461125.1 Carex kokanica
CCAATCTGTTCTCACACGAATACTGAAGGGACCGGATTTTGATCGGATGGTCCAGATGAAAGAAAAAATTTGGGTACTTTGGGGATCTGTACCCCTATCGAATTCCCCCTCAGAAAATTTCTCTCACTCTCCCGAACAAGTATCCTCTCCATTACTGTAAAAGATTCCCTTCACTTTACGGTTTGAGATTAACTCTCAGCCGCTTTGAGATTCGGGCTAGCGAAGGGGGCATAATTATTGGGCTTTGAGATTCGTGCCAAGTTAAAAGAATGGTCCAGATCCAGTAATTGTAAAAGTACCCGGGAGGATGTGAATTCCTCTCCCTCTCTCTCACTCTATCTCATTCCCACGTTTTCTCTTTCAACTCCGCCACTATTCCGCTGCTCTCTCTCTCCCAGATCGGATCGAGACACCTAAATCGCTCTTCGTTCGCATCGCGTCCTCTCTACCTATATTCGCCATTCACGCGTTTTCCATTTTTACCCTCGTCGAAACCTAACCCTAATCCTAACTTCACCGTAAGAGCTCGTTTTTTTCTTCGAATTTCATAAATGTTGTCAATTTAACTCTGATTCAATTCGCCATAAATTTATGCATGTACTTCGACCTTCTAATTTTGAAAAGTCCATTTAACAGCTATGCACACATCTGGTAGTCCGGAACCAAGTCTTCATTGAAAAGGATTACAAAGCTTGATGAGCAAGTAGTTGCAGGAAAGAGGTTTCTTATGAGGTTTAACCAAGCTCGGTAATTTATTTTATATTACTTTTCTATTTCTAAGCAAATAACAGATTCTTAGATAAGTACAAGCTCAATTCTCAAGTTCAGTTATTTCAGAATAAAAAAATGCTTTTCATTCCAGCAACTCCTTTCTTAATTGAAGTGATTATTTCAAAATTTGTACTCCTTTTCTCATTTTGCTGCTCTTTGTTTTCTTTAAACATGATACTTTAGAAGGCCACAAATTAACAAGCATTCGGAAGTAGTCAGGAAATAATTAAATCGAATATGACTGAAAATGAAAATTTAGGTAAATGACAAAGGAGGTGACTTATTGTGACTTGGTCATGAGCACCATGAAAGCCGTTGATGCTAATTGCTATACTTGCCAGACTATACCTTCTTTTGAAAGAGATTTTGTTAAAGCAAATTCATTTAAATTTAGGAAGATGCAATTAGTTCGATTGAACATAAAGAAATTTTGAAAAATGATTTTGCAGATTAATTTATTGCATCAAAACATAGAGAAATTTCCTTTTATGACCATATAATAATTTTTCTTTGTTTAAATCTTTCTTGTAGGAAGGTGGCTGTCTAATTAAAATAGGATGCAAGCTGCACATAATTTTTAGGAGCAGATGGAGAGTTAAAAAATATTAGTTCGAGCATTTAGTAATAATTAGACAATATATGTTGTGGTAATATTGCTTTGGATGTATCATTTGGGTCAAAGCAAACACGTGTTTCATTTTTTGAATCGCAATCTAGTTGCAAAATTTCTCTGGAAGCCATTTCAATGAAATTATATATTTTGATTCCTCCCTCTGATTTGCAAATAGTATGGTTTTGTAATTAATCCTCTCACATAAACTCTTGTTTTGGATAGTTAAATGCTTTTAATTTTTGTATTGAGATGTAATGATATTCTGTTGGATTTAAGATGTGCAAGTTCTTTTTGTAATTGCAAGGGTGCTAGTTCCTTTTGCACAAGAGTAAGCAAGCAATAGACTGGAGCATCACAGAGATAAAGAAATAAAATACTCTTCTACACCTTGTGAAGTTATATTAATTTTAACAAAAGTATTGTTTTTTCAACCAATAAATGAGATGTACATGAGCTTCGAATCATCTGTAAGAAGATCTGATTCTTTTTTTTTTCGGCCATGGAATTTTTCATAATGTCTTTAATATATACGCTATGCATTGTTAAATTATCTCATTACATAAAATAATTTTTTAATTGAAAACAATGGACTTCCATTCTTTTTATAATAGAAAAGTAACATACTATTCCATGGCATATCCAACTCTCAATTCTTGTTCATTAGAATCTATAGAAAAAATATTAATTATATACATGTATATATACATGCATATATGTATAATATATAAGAGAGAATAGAGAACCACACAAAACAAAACAAAACAAAGAGAGGGGCTCAAAGATAGAAGAAAAGAGAGAGATATGGGTTTACCGATATTTGTTGTCATACTTGTATCGCTTTTTGCAGGAGTTCCCATATCTACTGCATGGGGAACAGATGGTCATTACATGATTTGTAAGATTGCTTAGGTACTCTTTAAAACATTTCTTTACCTTGCGAGTAAGGTCTAGTTGTGTTATTTTTAATGTTTTTGTATAGTTTTGAATTCTAATTACATAATTATCATAAATAGAAAAATAAGTTGATCATGCCAAAATTGGAAGAATTGAAGGATATATTTTTCTTTTTAAATTCTGAACGTTAAGATATATAAAAATACTATGCACTCAAACAATATGACCCATGCATGAGGGACCCTACAATAATAATTTTGAAATTAATATAATTTTGACTGATGTGTTATTGTCATTATTTTATGTGCAAAAAGTTGAGCTTTATCATCTATAATTGGTTTCTTGATTTAAATTTTGGTAGGAATACCGTCTCTAAAATTTCTAGAATAGACATGCATGCTTCACATGCTGACCGGAGAGTATCATCTATTTCATAAGATTTTCAAAACAAAATAACAATGAAGGCAAATGATTGAAACTTTGCAGAGTTATCTCACAAGTACTGCGTCCGATGCTGTGTTAAAATTGCTACCAACCTCAGCTAATGGAGATCTTGCATCCAAGTGCTCATGGGCTGACAGCGTGCGTGGCGCTGCGTATCCTTGGTCATCGGCACTTCATTATCTTAATACTCCCGACAACTTGTGTACTTATGACTATACTAGTAAGCTATTTTTCTAATTTATATGAAGTTATTTCCAATTCTAAGGGAAGAGAAAAAAAATAAAGAAATAGAAACAACTAACAATGAAAGTTGCGTAATATCGATCGATTCTATCGGTTGAGCATCAACTCTTGCATTTTGGTCGTTCTTTAAAAAACAAATCTATGAGACTTCTCTTAGGAAACATGATAATTAGAAGAACACAATTTTCTTCGACATTTGCAACTAATATTAATTCATGATGTTTTGAAATTTTCAATTATTTACCAGGAGATTGTCATGACAGTACTGGAGCAACTGGAAGATGTGTAGTCGGAGCAATTTAATTACACGGCACAACTTACAACATATCCTTCCACGACATGTAATTAATTAAGATAAAGTTTATTATTATGAGTCATTTTAAAACTCTATACTCCTTTTCTTGGCAACACTGAAGAACTAGTATTTTGAACCCTAAAAAAAAAAATTATCTACGACACAAACCAATGCTTGTAATATTCGGAACAATGATGTTGCAATGAGTTTACATGGTTTTGCTCAATAATGTACAAATTTGAATTTTTTTTTCCTCAGTTATCCTCAATCTCTATTTTATACCAATAAAAAAAAAAAACATGAAATGGTTCCTAACAGTATTCTTTATATCTTTTCTTTTCTTAGATAATTTGACTCAAGCACTGATGTTCTTATCACATTTCATGGGAGATGTTCACCAACCACTTCATGTTGGATTTACAACGGATGCTGGTGGAAACAGTATTACAGTATATTGGTATAACGTTAAAACCAATCTTCACTCAGTTAAGTCATATTACATTGCGTTATTAAAAAAATTAATCAATGTACATATATACAAAATTTATAAGACAAAAACAATTTTTATATTTGTTATGTGTATATTGGAATTGACATGCTCTCATTTTATTTTGGTTAGGTATGGGACACAAAAATAATACAAACTTCCATGTCTAACTACTTTGGCAACGACAATGTAATGGCAGATTCAATTAAAGCAGACATTACGGTAGGTAGTGTTGCAATTCTTTAAAAAGTTTTTTTTTCTCTTTTGTAAAGATCCAACAAAGTGTGTTTGAACAAATAGAAAAATATTGTATAACTTGCTTACATTTTTTATTTTTTTATGCACTTTTTGGGCGTCGCAGTCTACCCAAATAAGCGATTGGAATGCATGTGGTTCTAGTACAACTGCTTGTGCAGACACGTAAGATACTATATTTTAAGAATAATTGTTCGAGTTTGAATCTATAAAACTTCATTTTCCTATAATAATATTAAATAATATCTGATTCATACAATATTTCAGCTTTGCAACGGAGAGTATTCAACAGGCTTGTAGCTATGCATACCAAGATGCTCCCAATAATGCGCACTTAAATGGTATGGCATTTGAGTGTATGAAAACTAAAATCAAGATTAGATCTATAATCTCTGTGCCGAAGCGAAAATTGGTACCGTTTAAAAAAAAAAAAAAACATGACAGTTTTTCCAAGAGAATGGAGTAGGTCTGATGGACGTCAGACCTATTTTTAGATCCAATGAACTGTAATACTTTCGATTTGCATTAAGATCCGTGCTTAAAAATTGATACAGATGTGCACTGATTTTAAAGCAGAGCGCGCACATCTTAATGCAGATCGGATGATGACTGAGCCCATCTAACCAAAGTAGGTCCGATGCCCATCGGACCTACATTGAATTCTTTTTTCCAGGTGCTAAAGTTGTTCTTCATCTTAATTAGTAGAATCATCACCATTTTATTGTCTGTTGCAGATACTTATTACTTATCCCGAAGTCCAGTTGTAAATACAAGAATTGCTCAAGGTGGGGTGAGGCTGGCTAATTTTCTCAACCAAATATTCGTATAGGATTATGAATTTCGATCACTATTAATGAGTGACATCTGTAATAAGCAAAATAAATTTGATCAATAGTGACTGTCACAAGTCTTTATCATTTGACATTATAATAAATTAAATCATTGCTGGCTTTACAAGCCTTGTATGAATGTTTCTTATATTATTGTAATTTAATTGTGGAGATTCATGTGGGATTTTTATGTAAAATAATTATATACTGTATATTATCAATTTATGCTCAATTAAAAGTAATTACTACTATTTGATTTTGAACATAAATTTGTCATGTGTAGAACCCAATGAAAATATTCATACTATTGATAAGTTAAAATAAATAATTACCAAATAAGACAACAAAGAAATTATTTGGCTCATATAAGGATTTGGTCCACAAGGTATTAAGTAGTCAAAATTCTCTCTCAATCATCCCATTATATTAGAGTGAGAGGGAAAGAAGAGAAGGAAAACCAAGAGACTTTAAAGCAGCTTTGCTACTTTGAAATATCAAAGTCACTCGTGCTCTCATGCTCAAAAGTCAAAAGAGACTATGTTCAAGTATGCTTCCGCAATTCTAGAATCAATACAAAACGATACTATCAGTGATGATGGTTTTCACCAACACCAACACCAACAAACTAGCATTTGGTATAGTATCTAGACAATGAAGTCGCATGTTCAAATTCCGACGAAAGATCTCTGACAAATATTTGAAGTTGAGTGGCTTGATCCTCATCTTTATCTAAAAAATAATTCTGGCTTTTATAATATTAACATCTTAATTGGATGTGGAATTTGACGAATTCTAAACTTGAATTTGAATTATATTGTCAGATAAGATGTTAACTCGAGTAAACTAATCTTATGTTCATATTTAATGATTCATGTGGCTCTTACGGGTTGAATGTCATGATCAAAAGACAAATTTTATTAAGTATCATTGTCTAACTGATAGTATTTTCTACGAATTTTTGTTAAAGTAGGAACTAACAACACTTGCCGACATATCAGTTCTGCTCCTATATGTATCAAATTCAGCTGATGAAAAGAAAATGCACTTTAGATAACTCCTTGTATGTTTCATACACTTAGCCAAAGAGTGTTTTCAGAGTTTGATTTGACGAACAGTACAACACTTTTTTTTTTAAACCTTCGGAGAGACTGCGAAGTCGTGAGGGGATTCAAACTCTCAATTTTTGGGTACCAACAGTCCTAGGACTTTTTCCAAGTCAATTGTGTTATCTCCCCTTTCTCGATAAAGAGTACAACTCAATTGCACATTTCCACATTTGAAAAAAGAAAACAGCAGTGGTTTATCTAGGAAGAGCTCACCTAACTAAAGTTTGTAAAATAGTCGACTAAACTAATATAACCTTAAAGCCTCATGCGTACTAATTTTCTGATGATACATATTTAATGTGGTCAATATTGCATTGATCTATCATTCCTAGAAGCATCTTAAGCTCCTAATGCATTGGAAATGAAGGAGAAAGATATGCTTTGCACGGTTGAAACCATTAAGTTATCATATGAGAATTTCAATAATTTTTGTTTTTTGTTTGACAAAAAAAATATGTTTGAAAAGAACTCAACTGCAAAGCAGCACAAAATCAAGTATGTTGAGATAATAACTCCAATAACTAGAGAGCATCACCTGATCGGGCATGTTTGAACATGCTAGACTGAGAAGACCTAAGACGAGACTTGAAATTGATGATCTAACTTGAGTTGAAAGACCCAAAAATATTTAAAGTTCACCACAATCGTATTGGACTCTACGACCCACTTCCATCTAGTTCTTTACTACATTGAACTATCTTGAAAGTGGCTCGAGTCCCATCTAGTTCTTTACTAAATCAGCATTCTCTTGAGAGTGCTTCAACTTCCTATACATCCCAAGTTTTTGCTCTGAAAACCCTCAAATGTTAGAAAACTTGCACACTGGACCAATGTACACCCTTTGTTATGGATCCGTATCCTCTGCATTAACTCAAAAGAGAATCTTAATATTTTGAGTTAATGAATTTCAACCGTTTGATTTTAAACGGAGCCAATCCGTCTCGTGCCTATAACATAGGGGGCCCTTTAATATGAGTGCAGATCTAGTTTGCACGAATCTTAAAACATATCGGATGGTCGAGATGCATTAACTCAAAAGATTCTCTTTTGAGTTAATGCAGAGGATACGAACTCCTTTGTTACAAGGAGAACTACTTTGCTTTTACTTGTCACTTATATTGCTTAAATACTCCTCAAGGAAGAAATTACATTTACCATTAAGATTGTGTCCAACTCAACAATGACCATTTCAACAGATATTGAACTGCTAAGTTATGAAATGATCATATTGTACCACTTTGTAATGTAGTTTGCCTTTCAAATGTACTCTTGATACTACCAAGTGCAGCCCGCAACATCAATTCAAGTTGAGGTTATACAGCATCGGCCCCTCTTTTTTTCAAAGGAAACGAGAGGGAATTAGAATTTCTGAATTGCAATGTACCAGTCAGGATTGAACAGTACTAAAATGTAGAACTTTGATTCGACCCTTGTCATGTCATGTTCCCCAGACAAGGCTTACAATGTTTGGACAGAGTGCTTGAATGCCAACTCAAAACACGCCCCATTAATGTCTTGAAATCCAAATTTTAGTACTTTGTTGTTAGTTCTCATCAAATTTTCACTATTTATTCTGCAAGAAGCATTTGCAGCCCCAAATTATCAACGAAAAATAAACCAGACTGCAAATCAATTTACCTTATCGACATCTTCCCCTAATTACACGTGCACACTGAACACACAAAAATGAGAGCAAACAACCGCTTGTGTCTGTTAAAAGTTCATAAAGAGAACATGAACACTAACACAGTAAATAAAGAGAATCTTAGTAGAGGCTACCAAGTGTTTGTATTAATATAATGGCATCTTACAAATGATTTTAGTAACCTGAGTCTTAGAAAGCAGCAACCAAACAATCCAGAAAAACAGCATCAAAAAAAAAAAGAAAGTGAAAAACCTCAAATTAATGTCATCCTACTCTATAGCTTTCTAATCGGTGCCTCTTCAGTACCATCTCGGTTCAATACCAGTACGCCTGTCCCAGCTCTATTTCAACCAGACTATTTCAGATATTTTCATAATACAATTTAATATTTTTTTCTTGTGTCATTAGCAATACTGAAACCATAACACGCTTTCCTAAAATCACACATGCCAAGTAATCTGTAAAATTGATTATACTGTTATACACAACCATACCTATGATGTGCAAATTTAAGAAGTTATATTTATATTATTAATGAACTGAAATTACTAATTATTAAGAGTTGGGCTATCATGCTTTGGGAAGTAAAGAGCCCATTTTACTTCCCGCTCATATCTCAATCTTTGAAGTTCAAAATTTTGATCCGAAAAGTTTAACATGTTCTCCATATTAAAATGTAATTGGAGACCAAATTTTACATTTATTTGGAAAATTTCTGCTTTTTTTTAGAATTTTTTAAAATCCCTATTTTAATATGGTAAAAAAAAAATCTTAAAAACAACTATTTAAAAAAAATCTAAAAAAATAACAGAAAATTTGCAAAAAAATGTAAAATTTGGTTTCCAAGCACATTTTAATATGGAGAATATGTTGAGCTTTTCGGATCGAACTTCTTAAATTTGATAATTGAGATTTAGGCAGCAAGTAAAACGAACTCTTTACTTCTCAAACAGTGGCGGAACCAGGAATGATCGGTAGGGGGGGCCTAACTAGTTTCTCTCAGGATATCGGTAGGGGGGTCCCAGTCATCTCGTCGCGGAGATACGTGGAGACGCGGAGCCCAGTCGCCACTCGCCAGTGTGCCCTCGCCATAAACGGGGGTGCCAGTTTTTTTTTATTAAAGGGGCTCTGTATATTTTCTGGGCCAAGGGGGGGCTAGGGCCCAGGGCCCAGGCCTTGGTTCCGCCCCTGTTCCCAAAGCATGATAGTCCAACTCAATTATTAAATAAATAGGCAATGGGTATTATTAATTCGTAAGTAGAGAAGTCCATAAATCTCTAATAATATTTTATGATCCGTGTAAATTCAACACATGGACCTCTTAAATACTATTCTCTGCTTGATGAATAGTACTTGCCAGTAGTAGTATTGTCTGTATTGAGAAAAGTACTTTAATGATTAGTGTTTAATTGCCAGGGGGTATTATTACATGGACCTCTGATATGAATTGCAAAAATGTACCTGTGGACCACTTACTGTGCAATTCTTATTAAGTAATATTCTTAAGGGAGAATTTCATATATACCACTCAAAAACTATGAAATTACATATTTACCATCCAAATTTCTGTAATTACATATTTACCATCTAAAAATCTAATAACTCACTTATTTACCCAATTAACTAAACCCTAAGATTAATTAGAGATTAATTAAAGTTTAATATTATTAACAATTAAATAACAATTGAATTTGCCTCTTCCCCTTCTACTGTCATAATCCTCTTTCTTTTGGCGCTAACTCTCCCGCCTCCTCCTCTCCTGGCCCTCTAAAGTTTTCTCCCACAAGCAACTCAAAACCTAGAAAGAAGCAGTTAGAGAAGATGGAATACGAAGAGGAAGAAACACTCGTGTCGGAGGAGATCGCGCTGGAAGAGACAGATATACCTAGGTGGGAGCTCGGAGTAGAATCACCTCCAATCGAGTAAACTCTTTAATTTTCATATTTTCCAACACAATCACCGATTGGAGTACAATCGCTGTTTCGCTCATTGATTTTCTCACACAATCACCGATTGGGGAATTTAATTAGAGTAATCTTTTGGAGGTTTTGTCGGACTTTTGACTTGTTTGACTGCAAATTTATTTTGTCAAGGGGAATATTGATGATTTTTAAAAGCAAATTTCTTTACAGTGGCAACTTTTGAAGTGGAAGCTTTAGTTTTGAGAAACCAATGTCGATTGAGGTAGGATCAAAGAGAATTCTATATAAATTGGTACACTAAGGTACAAGTTCATGTAATTCTCTGTTATGGGCTTGTACAGTGAGCAGTCTCTTAACAGTAAGTAACTATGATTAAGAAATGTGATTGTTAATTAAAAAAGCTTGTTATAGTCATAAGAGTTTTTGACAAGTCAAGTACAGGGGCGGGTTAATAGTCGAGTAGTCTTTCTTTGATCTCAGTAAATATATTCTGGTCTAGACCAACTAATATGGCATTTACAATGTTAAATTGGAAAATTTGGGGAAAAAAACAAAATAAACTGTTAATGTATTCAATAACTATGATATTAACATATTTTTTTTCTCTATTAGACGATGTCCGTCTAATTACAGGATAAGATTAAAATATGGAGGCTTCTTCCAACAAATGAAGAATTCTTATAGGAAACGATACTGTTTTGGCTCCCAAAAATGCATCTACACAGATATGTGGTCATATGACTTGAAACAATTAACTGAAGAGGTGATGAACCGTTATCAATCGAAGAGTGACCTGGTTTACTCTATGCAATTTCTGAACAAGTATGCTACGGAGCAGACATTCATTGATCTTGATTCTGATGATAACTTTGGAGTGATGTTAAGCATGTATGAGGAGGAGAAAGAAGTAACTGTTTATGTGACGGTTGAAAAAGATAACAACAGAAATGAAAAGCAACAAAGGTACAAGTTAATTCACTATAAACATTAATTAAGTAGATTATCATTTTTAGGTAAATAATATGTCACTATAAACATTAATTAAGTAATGAACTTAAATCACTTACGAAACATTTTGGTGCAGTGAACAAGATGAAGTGACTGATGAAGTGCATGATGAGGAAGATTCAGACTATTGTATAAGTGTAGATAGCTACCATAGCCTCTATAATAGTGATGTTGAAGCTGAACTCGAGATTTCCAATTGTGAATCTTACGGGTATAGCAAGAAAAGTCCTAAAATTGAAGTGAACTCAAAATTTCCGAATGTGGTTGAATTTAGAAGAGCTCTAAATCATCATGCATTGATAAATGAGTTTGAATACTTCATTGAGAAAAGTGAGCCGACACGATTTAGAGCTAGATGTGCAAGTGTAGATTGTGAATGGCGGATTCATGCTTCTGTCGTACAAGATGATGTTACTTTTGAAGTAAGTATATTGTGTATCAAGGTTAGAAAATTGAAATATTCTTAACATATTTAATTTAGTATTAAAATTACTTTTTTGTCTATACCTTTTTTCAATTTGCATAGGTTAGAAGAATGGTACAGTTGCATTCATGTACACAAAGCAACAAATGTGATAATAAGCTTGTCACTCAAGGATGGATTGCAGGTGTAATTGTTGACAAGTTAAAATCTGATGGAGATGTCCCTGTTCCAGTGCTTAGAAAGTGGCTTATGAAGAACTTCAATATTGATGTGCCGTATATGAGAGTATTTCGAGGAAAAGAACAAGCTTATATCGATATGTATGGTAAGTGGGATGACTCTTTTATGAGAATGGATGATTTTAAAGGGGAACTACAAAGAAGAAACCCAGGAAGCGTCGTAGATATTGATTTTAAGACAAAAGATGGCAAGAAGCATTTTCAACGATTTTTTATTTCTCTAGCAGCTTGCTCCAAGGGATTTCTCATGGGTTGTCGTCCTTACCTTGGCCTTGATGCATGTCATCTAAAAGGGAAGTTCAATGGTGTACTAGTAGCTGCCACAGGTATTGATGGTAACAATTGCATGTTTCCAATAGCTTACGGCGTGCTTGAATCAGAGAATACAGAATCATGGACATGGTTTCTTAAGGCACTACAAACAGCAATTGGAACACCAGATGGTCTTGTTATCTCATCGGACATGCAAAAAGGGTTAGAAGCGGCTATTAGAAATGTCTATCCCAATATCGAGCACAGAGAATGCATGAGGCACCTGTACAGCAATTTCAAGAAACAATTTCGTGGTAAATTCTTCAAGGATAAATTGTGGGGTGCTGCAAATACCTACTGTCCAAATGAGCATGACAAATTACTAAAGGAAATTGCTGAACAACGAATGGATGCAATTACATTTCTTAATGAGAACCATAAGAAGATATGGAGTCGAAGCAAGTTTGGTACATTAGCCAAGTGTGATTACATCACTAACAACATTTCCGAAACATTTAATTCTTGGATAGGTGAAGTGCGCTACCAGCCTGTGCTTGATCTCCTTGATGCCATTAGAGAAAGGATTATGGTATTGTTTGACAAGAAGAGGAGAATTGTGAAAAAATGGAAGGGCATGTTAGTTCCTACGGCTAAAAATTACCTCAACAAAATCACCAAGGTACATACAATGCTTGATTATTTTATGTTGATTATGATGTTTTTTCTATTTTTATCATCAGATTTTTGCTTCTGTTTTTTTATATTTTTTATGTAGAACTTGGGTGAATATGAAGTTTGTAGAAGCAGTGACAATCGGGCTGAAGTAAAGTGCAAGGGAAAACGTTGGGACATTATCTTAGATGAGAAAAAATGCTCATGTCGGGTTTGGCAAGTTAAAGGTCTTCCATGTGTGCATGCAGCTGCTTTTATTGCTTTCACAAGAGATGCTAATTGGGAGAAGTATGTGGATCCGTACTTCACAATTGAGAAATTCAAAGCTGCTTATGATATGGATATTGTTCCAATGCCAGGAAAGGATCAATGGGTGCATGTGGAAACAGAGGAGAAGATATACCCTCCTATCATTAAGCGTCCACCTGGACGTCCGAAAAAACAGAATACCTTCATCAGACGAGCCGAATAGAAGACACAAGTGTCAGCGTTGTGGTATGTACGGGCACAATAAAAAAACTTGTAAGAATTCTGCATCTGAATTCGACACCTCTCAAAATGCATCTGAAACATCTACCAGTAAAAGGTATTGAACTTAGTTATCGAATCCCTTAGAATGTTTATCATCTTAGAAAAATGCAAAAAAAAGACTAACATATAGAATGCTGACATTATTCTTGTATCTTTTAAATTAGGGGACGAGGAAAGAATTCAAAAGCACATCGGAGCAAGAAGTCAAAGTCGTGCAATGCCATGCAATACCAACCTCAAATGCAAGATAATGCTTCATTTGTCTAAGAGTTGTGGCTGACATAAATTTTGTTGATTTGGTCATGTTTTCTTTTGGTGATGTTATTCACAACAACTAATTTTTGTTAAACATGATAGTATGATAGTTATATATGCTTTGGGATTTTGTTATGCAACCTGAAAACAGTGTTTTGAATATCTATTTTTAGATTCTTGTTATATATGCTTGTGGGATAGTATGATAGTTATATATGCTTGTAGGAGTTTGTGGATTATTTTTGGAGTCTTGTTTTCTGAAAACAATGTTTAATTTGGCTAATGAAATTGTTGCTTATTTTCTTACTGATGAAGACAAGGGACTCCAGTTTTTACTGTTATTTTACTGTTTTTACTGTTTTTATAATTATTCAAAAGTTTAGGGATGTACTTGTAATTTTACTGTTTTAGGGATGTACTTGTAATTTTCCAGGACTGTTTTTACTGTTTTTACTGTTTTTTATGATTATTTTACTGTATTTACTATTTTACTGTTTTTACTGTCAGAAGATTTAATTACCATTTCAATAGTGGGAGAACAAGGTATAACCGTATGCTTGGGCTAGAGACATATTTGCTTGAAGAGGAAGGGCTCAATCCAAGGAGAGAGAAGATATTTAGTTAATCTTTGATTAGTTAAAGTTTTTTAAATATTAAACATAATTAAGTTGAGTTTTGGATATATTTGTTATATACTAAAATTATTTTGGGTAAATATGTGAGTTATTAGATTTTTAGATGGTAAATATGTAATTACAGAAATTTGAATGGTAAATACGTAATTTCACAAGTTTTGAGTGGTATATATGAAATTCTTCCTATTCTTAAATATCAAGTACGGTTTCTCCTTTTCCTTCTTTTTTTTTTTTGTGTTCATTGGCAAATTTTATGTTTTGTCATATTGTTTCACATTTCTAACATAACTCAAAATAATTTTTGAGTTGATTGTGCAAAATTTAGACTGTTCAACATGAATCATAAAGCAACTCAATTTGAAAGACTGAGCTCATTAACTTGGCATGTTTCAACATATTATTGTACTTTTATAATATTTTTATAATAGAATATATTTTCTCAGTCTAATGTGTTTAAAGTTAGAAGAAAGTCATCACAGAACTCTACCAAAGTTAAGACCCAAATACAATTTCCAAACTGCACAAGCAAGACCAAACTTCACAAAGCCGAATTGGATCTTATCTGCTTCACAAATCTCACTGATATCATACATGCAAATGTTTCAGCGAACGCCATTTTAGTTGTGTCCAGGGGACACCGCACACGGGAAGCCGAATTATATGGCATTCATAGAATGCGCCTTGTTATTTGTACATCTTTTTACTTTGGTGATTTTCAGCCTCTTGTGATCACTTCAGGTAATATTTACTTTTTATTTCGTCTTAAAAGAATGTCAAAGATGGAACTATTTAAAAAAAAGAAAACAGAAGTATCGGTATCTTGGTTGGACATCTAATCTGAAAGTTTCGGCCATACCCTTGTTCTTGATTAAGATGTATTGCTAATAATAATGCCTATGTTATAGCAGTAGCAACATAATATCAAATTTTGATAGTTTTAGGCTTTTAGCTATTACTGCTGTGGTGCTAAGGTTAATTTTTAGCTACACTTTCTTTTTATTAGCTACACTTAATTTGCGTATTAGAAGAGTCTGTCAGACGGACCCCAACTCTAAATTAAACAAAATTGGAAAATAAAATAAAATGTACTATGATTCTTTGGTTTTGGTTTTATCCAATGACAAAGAATAGATGAACACATCAATTATCTGACTACAAAGAGATCCATCTAATTGGCACTTATCATCCAGACCTCAGGCGCATTAGTTATGGGTGAAGATTTTGACTGAGCAATTTTTAATTCTGCAGCGCATGGATAATAGAGTCAAAACAGTGTTGCACATGACTCGTGCACTGCATGAATAAAACACTGCTCTGTCAAACTCAACATGTTTATCCTTAGTTATCCTTTTCATAGCTTTTCATATGTATATAAAATATACTAACATCAGCAACTTCATAAGATCATGCCTGCTGTATGGTCAATGATCGATTAACTGGATGCTCAGCACACTGTATGTATTCATTTAGTTGAGAAGTATGATTTGTGGGAAAATCATTCAATTGATGCCTATTCATTTGGTCAAAAAGATCAATTAATGTTGCACTCTTGCTAATAAATTTGCAAGAACCAAAATCAAGGGTATGTTTGAATATAAGTAAATACATACCAATGATATTATAATGATGCTATCATTCTTAAATGGAACTTAAACACATCGTTTCCTCTATGGAATGGATGTTAGTATGCTCTATTTCGCTAACCTAACATTTAAATGAAAATAACAAATCAAAAATACTATTTCGAGTTATGCTATCGTAACTACATTTACACTATCTTACATAGCATCAAATAAACAATCTTTTCAAAAATCTACTTTGTACCTCTTTCACGCTATTCTCGCACTAAAACGTTTATTCTTGCACTATATAGATAATGACGACCCTTACAAACTTCTCAAGATGCACACTCTACAGTAGGAACTTTTACATAATAATGATATTAACTGTTTTATTTAAATCGGGATTTGGGATTTGGCATGTACACCCAAAAAAATTACTGCGATTCAGGGTTTTACATAATAATAATGATACTAACTGTTTTATTTAACATCTCAAGATGCACACTCTACAGTAGGAAAAAAAATTGTCTAGCAAATTGGGATTTGGTATGTACACCCAAAAAATTTAGGAGGCATGGGGATAATGGACTTGACAATGTTCAATAAAGATTTATTGATCAAATGGTACTGGTATTGGATGAAGCTCCAACCGTCTCTCTGGAATTCCTGCTGCAGCAGACCTTGGACCCAACGGGTACGATACCAGAATCACCCCTGTTCACATCAGCATTGAAATCGGCTTTGGTTTTCTGTCAAGCCTTCTTCATACACATACCAGGAAATGGAAAGCACATCTCACTATGGCACAATAACTGGGGTTATGGTCTGCTAAGAAATGAACTCCCAAACCTCCATTCACATGCCCGGAACAGATGCGATCACTTTTCAGAGACAGTAGCTATAGTACAGATGCCACTCTTCAGAGACACCTTAACAACCCACGCACTTCCTGAACTTCAATCCCTACAACAGATGCTTCAAGATACATCCTTGTCTCCACAAACTCATGATGACATTTACAGGTCAATATTGGAGACTGGTAATTTAACAATAAGCGGTGCATATAACATGCTGAAAAATGGGCCTCAAATTCTGAGCAACATGCATAGAGTATGGAAAATGAAGGTACCACCAAGGATCAAAGTTTCTGGATGGTTCATGACCATGAACCAACTACTCAGGATTGACAATCTGCGCAAACGGGGATGGCTGATCACGAACAGATGTGTGCTATGCACATCCGATTTAGAAATAACATGAAGAGAAGGACATAAACGAGCTCGCAAATGAAGTCATCTGGCAATTACAGGAATCGGATGAACCCAGAGGAACACTACAGAGCTACAGTGCTTCCAGTTTTTTACAATTTTTTCTTTACCTTCCTTTGTCAGTTTAATTTTACTTTACCAGCTCAATTGTGTTTGAGCACATTGTTTATTTATCCATTTCGGAGTTACATCTCCAATGTAACCGAACCTTTCAATTTAATCAAATACGGACTAGACCCATATTTTCTTCAAAAATCGCTACAATAACCTTAGAAAAAATAAGTATTAGTACTAACTGTTTGGTTAGTTTAGCTTTCAAATTAATTTTTTTAGAAACTTCAAACATATTCATTTCATTTTATAACCAAATTTCTTACTCTAATCCGACAAGCAAGCGCCAAAGAAATTATTATAATTGACAAAAAAAAAAAAAATATATATATATATATATATATATAGAGAGAGAGAGAGAGAGAGATGGACTTGGTTAAGCCATGGTGTAGAACGACTTGGTACTCCACGCCATATTTCCATTTTGAAAATCCAAACTACCGATCCGAACCAATCAAGTTGTTCTCCATATTGAAATGTGCTTGGATACCAAATTTTACATTTTTTGGAATTTTTTTACTATTTATTAAGCCAATTGAAAATCGTTGATCCAGATGAACAGAAGCAAAACAATAAAAATTCTGGACCAATGGATCAGCGATTTTCAAAGTGGCTTAATAAATAGTAAAAAAATTCCAAAAAATGTAAAATTTGGTCTCCAAGCACATTTCAATATGGAGAACAACTTGACGGTTCGGATCGGTTGTTTGAATTTTCAAAATGGAAATAATGAGACGTGGAGCACCAAGTCGTTTTACACCATGGCTTAGATAAGCCCAGCACTATATATTTATATTTCTAGTTGACAAGTGCAAGTCAATTCATTACATGAGAAAATTGAAACTTGGATTTTTCCGAAGAATTTTTGAAGCCAGCTTCTTTCAAGAGATAAAGAAATAAAATACTCTTCTACACTGTGTGAAGTTATATTTATTTTAACAAAAGTATTGTTTTTTCAACCAATCTTGAGAACATGAGATGTACATGAGCTTCGAATCATCTGTAAGAAGATCTGATTCTTTTTTTTTTGGCCAAGGAATTTTTCATAATGTCTTTAATATATACGCTATGCATTGTTAAATTATCTCATTACATAAAATAATTTTTTTAATTGAAAACAATGGACTTCCATTCTTTTTATAATAGCAAAAGTAACATACTATTCCACGGCATATCCAACTCTCAATTCTTGTTCATTAGAATCTATAGAAAAAAATATTAATTATATACTTGTATATATACATGCATGTATGTGTGTGTGTATATATATAAGAGAGAGAATAGAGAACCACACAAAACAAAACAAAACAAAGAGGGGGCTCAAAGATAGAAGAGAAAGAGAGAGATATGGGTTTACCGATATTTGTTGTCATACTTGTATCGCTTCTTGCTGGAGTTCCCATATCTAGTGCATGGGGAACAGATGGTCATTACATGGTTTGTAAGATTGCTCAGGTACTCTTTAAAACATTTCTTTACCTTGCGAGTAAGGTCTAGTTGTGTTATTTTTAATGTTTTTGATATAGTTTTGAATTCTAATTACATAATTATCATAAATAGAAAAATAAGTTGATCATGCCAAAATTTGAAGAATTGAAGGATATATATATTTTTCTTTTTAAATTATGAACGTTAAGATATATAAAAATACTATGCACTAAAACAATATGACCCATGCATGAGGGACCCTACAATAATAATTTTGAAATTAATATAATTTGGACTTATGTGTTATTGTCATTATTTTATGTGCATAAAGTTGAGCTTTATCATCTATAATTGATTTCTTCTTGATTTAAATTTTGGTAGGAATACCGTCTCTAAAATTTCTAGAATAGACATGCATGTACATGCTGACCGGAGAGTATCATCTATTTCATAAGATTTTCAAAACAAAATAACAATGAAGGCAAATGATTGAAACTTTGCAGAGTTATCTCACAAGTACTGCGTCCGATGCTGTGTTAAAATTGCTACCAACCTCAGCTAATGGAGATCTTGCATCCAAGTGCTCATGGGCTGACAGCGTGCGTGGCGCTGCGTATCCTTGGTCATCGGCACTTCATTATCTTAATACTCCCGACAACTTGTGTACTTATGACTATACAAGTAAGCTATTTTTCTAATTTAAAATAAAGAAATAGAAACAACTAACAATGAAAGTTGCGTAATATATCGATTCCATCGGTTGAGCATCAACTCTTGAATTTGGTTGTTGTTTTAAAAAAAACAAATCTAAGAGACTTCTCTTAGGAAACATGATAATTAGAAGAACACAATTTTCTTCGACATTGCAACTAATATTAATTCATGATGTTTTGAAATTTTCAATTATTTACCAGGAGATTGTCATGACAGTACTGGAGCAACTGGAAGATGTGTAGTCGGAGCAATTAATAATTACACGGCACAACTTACAACATATCCTTCCACGACATGTAATTAATTAAGATAAAGTTTATTATTATGAGTCATTTTAAAACTCTAAACTCCTTTTCTGACAACAGTGAAGAACTTGTATTTTGAACCCTCAAAAAAAAAAAAATCTACAACACAAACCAATGCTTGTAATATTCAGAACAATGATGTTGCAATGAGTTTACATTGTTTTGCTCAATAATGTACAAATTTGAATTTTTTTTTCCTCAGCAATCCTCAATCTCTATTTTATACCAAATAAACAAAAAAACATGAAATGGTTCCTAACAGTATTATTTATATGTTTTCTTTTCTTAGATAATTTGACTCAAGCACTTATGTTCTTATCACATTTCATGGGAGATGTTCACCAACCACTTCATGTTGGATTTACAACGGATGCTGGTGGAAATGGTATTACAGTATATTGGTATAACGTTAAAACCAATCTTCACTCAGTTAAGTCATATTACATTGCGTTATTAAAAAAAATTAATACAATATACATATATACATATATTTATAAGACAAAGGAAACAATTTTTATATTTGTTATGCGTATATTGGAATTGACATGCTCTCATTTTATTTTGGCTAGGTATGGGACACAAAAATAATACAAACTTCCATGTCTAACTACTTTGGCAACGACAATAATGTAATGGCAGATTCAATTAAAGCAGACATTACGGTAGGTGGTGTTGCAATTCTTTAAAAATGTTTTTTTCTCTTTTGTAAAGATCCAAAAAAGTGTGTTTGAACAAATAGAAAAATATTGTATAACTTGCTTACATTTTATTTATTTTTTTATGCACTTTTTGGGCGTCGCAGTCTACCCAAATAAGTGATTGGAATGCATGTGGTTCTAGTACAACTGCTTGTGCAAACACGTAAGATACTATATTTTAAGAATAATTGTTCGAGTTTGAATCTATAAAACTTCATTTTCTTATAATAATATGAAAATAATATCTGATTCATACAATATTTCAGCTTTGCAACGGAGAGTATTCAACAGGCTTGTAGCTATGCATACCAAGATGCTCCCAATAATGCGCGCTTAAATGGTATGGCATTTATGAGTGTATGAAAACTAAAATCAAGATTAGATCTATAATCTCTGTGCCGAAGAAAGCAAAATTGGTAGTCGTTTGAAAAAAAAACAAAAAATAACATGACAGTTTTTCCAAGAGAATAGAGTTGGTCCGATGGATGTCAGACCTATTTTTAGATCCAATGAGCTCTAATACCGTTCGATTCGCATTAAGATCCGTGCTTACAAAAATTCATACAGATGTGCACGGATTTTAAAGCAGACTGCACACATCTTAATGCAAATCGGATGATGACTGAGCCCATCTAACCAAAGTAGGTCCAATGGGCATCGAACCTACTCTGAATTCTTTTTCCTAAAGATGCTAAAGTTGTTCTTCATCTTAATTAGTAGAATCATCACAATTTCATGTGGTCTGTTGCAGATACTTATTACTTATCCCGAAGTCCTGTTGTAAATACAAGAATTGCTCAAGGTGGGGTGAGGCTGGCTAATTTTCTCAACCAAATATTCGTATAGGATTATGAATTTCCATAATTATTAATGAGTGACATCAGTAATAAGCAAAATAATAATTTGATCAACTGTGACTGTCACAAGTCTTTGGCATTTGACTTTATAATAAATTAAAAGATCATTGCTGGCTTTACAAGCCTTGTATGAATTAATGTTTCTTATATTATTGTAATTTAATTGTGGAGATTCATACGGGATTTTTATGTAAAATAATTGTATACTGTTTATTATCAATATTATGCTCAATTAAAAGTAATTACTACTATTTGATTTTGAACATAAATGTGTCATATCGATCTCTGATGTGTAGAACCCAATGAATAATTACCAAATAAGTTAAAATAAATAATTACCAAATAAGACAACAAAGAAATTCTTTGGCTCATATAAGGATTTGGTCCACAAGGTATTAAGTAGTCAAAATATTCTCTCGATCATCCCATCATATTAGAGTGAGAGATAAAGAAGAGAAGGAAACCCAAGAGACTTTCTAAAGCAGCTTTGCTACTTTGAAAGATCAAAGTCACTGGAGCTCTCATGCTCAAAAGTCAAAAGAGACTATGTTCAAGTATGCTTCCGCAATTCTATAATCAATACAAAACCATACTATCAGCGATGATGGTTTTCACGAACACCAACAAACTAGCATTTGGTATAGTATCTAGACATTGAAATCGCATGTTCAAATTCCGAACAAAAGATCTCTGATAAATATTTAAAGTTAAGTGGCTTGATCCTCATCTTTATCTAAAAAATAATTGTGGCTTTTATAATATTTACATCTTAATTGGATGTGGAATTTGACGAATTATAAACTTGAATTTGAATTATATTGTCAAATAAGATGTTAACTTGATTAAACTAATCTTATGTTTACATTTAATGATTCGTGTGGCTCTTATGGGCATGGGCGGATCTACACTATTCTTAGGAGGTGGTAAGCCACTCCATGATTTTGAAATTTTTAATCACGTATGTTGAAATTTAATTATTTTTTTATTTTTTTGAAGTTTGTATATAGTTTACAGTTTCTAATTTGAGTTTCTACATCCCTCAAATCTCTAAACTAATTTTAGAGATGTAGATGAATTTCTTATTTACTGCTCAATAATTTCTTAATAAGAAATCGTTTATAAACTCTGACGTGGCGAAATAATTCACTGAAATTCTTTTCTCCCGTACCGCTGGCGCTCTCTCTCTCCTAACGAAAATTCCTTTCTCCAATACGAGCCAACCCAACTAAGGGAAGCTGATTTTTTTTTCCGGCCATGGTCATCCATTTTTACGAGCCAAATGGAAGCTGTTCAATAATTTTTTCCGCATTCCTTTTCTCAAAATACCATCTCAAAATATCATCTCAAAATTCTCGCGACTTTATTCTCTTCAAAATATCAACTCAATCGCTGATTTTTTTCAATGAATTTCTCCGACGATTATACAGACGATCTTAGAGCCAATCCAAAAGCTGCGAAATAAAATAAGAAGCGAAGTACATCTTCTAAAAGCTACTGCTTTTAATTCGAAATCAGAGTTGTGCATCCAAAGCTACTAATTTTGATTTTGAGGTCGATAATTTTGAGGCTGCTTTTAAACTTACGGGAATAGAGGACTTGGTCTCAAAAAGGGTACTGGTGCGCGTCGCTTTCTAATTGCAGAGAAGTTGCTTCGTTGGTTTTGTTACAAGTCACAACAAGGGGTTTTAAATGTGAAATAAAAATTCGACTTGGAGAGGAGAACAAAACGACAGCAAAGAGAGGGAGAGGGAGAGACCGAGTGATGGACTGCAATTGGTTTTGTAGGAACAAAAATCATGATTTTGCTTTCAAAGAGCCGCCGTAGCTCTTCTCGCTGCCTTTGCCCATTCCTGAATGGCCTCAAGGTTAGATTTTTTCTTGTTTGTGATCTTATGACCCATTCCAAATCAGGTAAGGGTCGTCACGTCCACCTTCGCACGCTCTATCTCCACTCGTCCTCTTTGCCACTGTCTTCCACTTGCCGCAGCAGAGTCGCCACTACACCCTCCTCCGGCATCCTGCGAAATCTGTTAAGTTTCTTGATTTAGTGTTGTTCGTACCATTTAAGCCTTTGCACAAACACCTTATGTGCTGTTTCACATAGAATGGTCATGTCTGTTATCTCAAATGACGCTATATTGGTTCAATTGAGGCTGATTTGGATTAAAATGGTGAAATTGAGCTCACTTAGTTGATAGCTTCGATTGTCTACATCTACAGAATCTATCTTCAAGCAATGTACAATCAATTTATTATATGTTATTAGTAATTGTTCATTGTTGCTGTTGGTACCAGTATAAGATGATAAGATCAGTTCAAGCCTTAACCATTTTTCTTGTTCTAGAAGTAGCCTTATGACCTTATCCGTAATATGCACATTACCATAGCCTCACTCTACTTGATTGTGTTTATTTGGGATCCAATGAGGTGTCAAGGTTCTTCCTGAGGCTTAAGAAACATTAAAGTAAAACACTTTTGTTTGTTTATTTTGAAATTGGAAGAAATGAAATTGGTCATGTTGTTGAATCATTTCAGGTATATAATTCCAATGAGAAATGGTGATGTAGATGCAAAAGGAATTATATTGAGAGGGGGTGTGAAGGTACTGATATTGAGCTAGCAAAGGAACTTCAAGTCATCTTTTTCTCACTTTGTAAGTTTTTTTAACTGGTATCTCTCATTTAATTTAAATTTACAATCTTAAATAAATTTAAAACATTTACAGAAAGGTACTGATATAAGACCCTTATGGGGAACGGCTCAGCTCAGAGTTGGGAGTATATGCATATGCAGCTGCTTAGGTTTAAGAAGGCCTTGCAGGTAAAGAGTTTTGTTATTAAAATTTGAACTGTAATTTTCATGGATACGTTGCCCATTTTGTATTGGATCCCAATCCCTTATATATGGTATGTCATAATATTTGACGTTTTTTTTTTCTTTCTTTATAATTTATGGTATGTCATAATTTTCATGGATACGTTGCCCATTTTGTATTGGGTCCCTTTCCCTCATAATTTATGGTATGTCATAATGCATAATATGATTATGGAGGATGAAAGAGACAGATACACTAGAAATTACGATTATACAGATGATCAAGTTAAGTTTACGGTATAAAAGTCAGAATTTTCTCGAGATCATCTTTGTGAATATCAAGAGTATTTACAAAATCATGCAAGAATTCAAAATAGTTCGACCAATCAGCAACTCAAAGCAGACTTGGTCGAGGAGATATGGAACCGTTTCAAAGGGCCTCATGTTGATTAATTTGTTGTACTTATGAAATATTTATATGTTGAACAAAAATAAGTGATTTTATAGATTTCTGTTTTAAATTGTGATATAATCCATCCGATTGTTCAAGTCAGATTGAAATTTTGTACTTATGAAATTTCTACTGCTATAAATATCATTCTCCGATTGTTCAAGTCATAATTATTAATTTTGTTGGAGGGTCAGACTTGATTATTAACTTGCATGCAGGTCAAGGGAAAATGAACGGTGGAATTAATAGATTCCAACGGAAAAAAAATCTTTCAATTTTAATTTACTACTGATGTGGCGTATTAGAAACTCTAAAATTAGTTTCAGAGATGTGAACATTTAGAAACTCCAGAGTCTATAATTTCTTAAAAACAGTTAACAGTTATTTAGAAATTCTAAGAGTTTTAGGGATGTAGATGCTCTAAACAAAAAAACCCTAACTAAAAAAAAAAACTAACCTTTAGCTTTGAGATAGGTGGAGGACAGCGGGGTAGGTGTTACGGCATCCGTGAGGGGCTACGGCAGTCGGGAGGTGTTATGGTAGCGGGGTGGTGCTATGGCAGCCGGGAGATGTTTTGGCAGCGGGGAGGTGCTACGGCGGAGTTGGAAGAGGAAAAGAGAGGAAAAGAGAGTAAAGTGAGAGAGAGAGAGAGAGAGACGTGTTCCTGATCCCCTCTTAAGTAACCCAAAAATTTGGGGATTTGGCGAATTTTTTTGGAGGGAATACGGGTCCTATAGTGAAAATTTTTGGGGGGAATTTGACGGACTCTTGATTCCCTCCAGTAACCCAAATTTTGAGTTTTAATCGGGACTGTCCGAACAAAATTTGGCTCATTTAATATTCATGTGAAAACAGATGGACGGTCCGGATCTAAAACTAAATTTGAGTTATCTTAGTGGATCCGAGATCAAATGAAAATGTCTATCTGGGAATAAGGTGTTCATCGGTACAGAGCATTTTTAGCTTCGTGCAGAGTACTAAACAGAATGAACGCTCTTTTAAATCTAAAGGTTGTGCGTTGTACTAGGTCTTAACTGCTCTGTTCAGATGACAGACCCAAATTTCACTCCCTGTGAGAGAAAAATGAGAGGAGAGTGGAATTAATTTCATCTGTATGTTGTAACTTTAACACTAATTTATTAGGGTTGAATTGATTTAAGAATTATAATTTTCTTCATTGTTGGAATTAAAAGGAATAGAAAATGCAAAGGTATAGTCAAATATTATAATTGATGGTACATATGTGTTTAAATGTTTATGAGTAATATTTTATGTTGGTTTTATTTATTATAAATTTAACTAGTTCAATATTTTTACTATCAAATTGATAAAATGGCAATTATTAAAATGACAATAATTAAAAATGATATTGATAAAATTTACATCAAAATATAATGCTAGAACATTTTTATTGCATTACTAAAAAAATTTGACAAATTAAATTGTATAGTTGTACATGCATGTTGCATCAATGACTTATGTCAAACATGCATGACCATAGAACATCAACTCTTGTTGGGTGAGTTAATGAAGGAACAAAGACAAACGTCGTCCGTTGGTCGATCAGAACCGTTCAAATCAAAGAGTGTTCTATTAATTTCATTGTTGGTAAGTTTGATCTAACTTGATGTTCATTTACTCATCCATCTAAGCGACGGAATATAATGACATCGTAGGGCTATAAATACTATACATTGGATCGAAACTTATAATTGTTGGAACTCCAATTTTTTTTCGATTTTAAGGTTCCTGGTACCAACTTGATCATTTTAAAAGAAATTAGGCGTTATTTTATTGTAGATCGACCGTTAAACGCTCATGCGGAAATCAACGGCTGACAATTTTTGGGTCAATTTGAAGAGGCTAAAAATAATAAAATTCTATAAAATTGTCAATGGTTGTTATGATTTGTAAATAGAAAATGTAAAAAACTAGTTTTTTTTTTCATATTTAATTATGTACAAGTGTTTTGAATCAGATTAGGGCTGTGAATATAAGCCGTATGATCTGTGATGAAGTGTACATATTATCAATGGATTTCAATTTCATTTCCTTTTTTTTTGCGCCACACATAATGAATTTTGGGTTTTCCCTCTTCTATTTGCCTAAAATTTCATTTCCCTCTCGAATTTGGATCCCCTAAAATAACCCAATTTTGATTATGAATCCGGACCGTCCAATCTGTTCTCACACGAATACTGAAGGGACCGAATTCTGATCGAATGGTCCAGATGAAAAGCAAAAATTTGGGTTACTTTAGGGATCTGTACCCCTATCGAATTCCCCCTCAGAAAATTTCTCTCACTCTCCCGGACAAGTATCCTCTCCATTACTGTAAAAGATTCCCTTCACTTTACGGTTTGAGATTAACTCTCAGCCGCTTTGAGATTTGGGCTAGCGAGGGGGCAGTATTATTGGGTTTTGAGATTCGTGCCAAGTTAAAAAGAACGGTCCAGATCCAGTAATTGTAAAAGTACCGGGGAGGATGTGAATTCCTCTCCCTCTCTCTCACTCTATTCTCATTCCCTCCTTTTCTCTTTCAACTCCGCCACTACTCCGCCGTTCTCTCTCTCCCAGATCGGACCGAGACAGCTAAATCGCTCTTCGTTCGCATGGCCTCCTCTCTACCTATATTCGCCATACACCGCGTTTTCCCTTTTTACCCTCGTCGAAACCAAACCCTAATCCTAACTTCACGGTAAGAGCTCGTTTTTTCTTCAAATTTCATAAATTTTGTCAATTTTTCTCTGATTCAATTCGCCATAAATTTATGAATGTACTTCGACCTTCTAATTTTGAAAAGTCCATTTAACAGCTATGCACACATCTGGTAGTCCGGTACCAAGTCTTCATTGAATAGGATTACAAAGCTTGATGAGCTAGTAGTTGCAGGAAAGAGGTTTCTTATGAGGTTTAACCAAGAGCTCGGTAATTTATTTAATATTACTTTTCTATTTCTAAGCAAATAACAGATTCTTAGATAAGCACAAGCTCAATTCTCAAGTTCAGTTATTTCAGAATAAAAAAATGCTTTTCATTCCAGCAATTCCTTTCTTAATTGAAGTGATTATTTCAAAATTTGTACTCCTTTTCTCATTTTGCTGATCTTTGTTTTCTTTATAACATGATACTTTAGAAGGCCACAAATTAACAAGCATTCGGAAGTAGTCAGAGAAATAATTAAATCGAATATGACTGAAAGAATGAAAATTTAGGTAAATGACAAAGGAGGTGGCTACACAAATTGACTTATTGTGACTTGGTCATGAGCACGATGAAAGCCGTTGATGCTAATTGCTATACTTGCCAGACTTATACCTTTCTTTGAAAGAGATTTTGTTAAAGCAAATTCATTTAAATTTAGGAAGGATGCAATTAGTTCGATTGAACATAAAGAAATTTTGAAAAATGATTTTGCAGATTAATTTATTGCATCAAAACATAGAGAAATTTCCTTTTATGACCATATAATAATTTTTCTTTGTTTAAATCTTTCTTGTAGGAAGGTGGCTGTCTAATTAAAATAGGATGCAAGCTGCACATAATTTTTAGGAGCAGATGGAGAGTTAAAAAATATTAGTTCGAGCATTTAGTAATAATTAGACAATATATGTTGTGGTAATATTGCTTACGGATGTATCATTTGGGTCAAAGCAAACACATGTTTCATTTTTTGAATCGCAATCTAGTTGCAAAATTTCCCTCTAGAAGCCATTTCAATGAAATTATATATTTTGATTCCTCCCTCTGATTTACAAATAGTATGGTTTTGTAATTAATCCTCTCAATAAACTCTTGTTTTGGATAGGTAAATGCTTTTAATTTTTGTATTGAGATGTAATGATATTTTCTTGGATTTAAGATGTGTAAGTTCTTTTTGTAATTGCAAGGGTGCTAGTTCCTTTTGCACAAGAGTAAGGAAGCAATAGACTGGAGCATAACAGAGATAGAGAAATAATATACTCTTCTACACCGTGTGAAGTTATATTTATTTTAACAAAAGTATTGTTTTTTCAACCAATAAATGAGATGTACATGAGCTTCGAATCATCTGTAAGAAGATCTGATTCTTTTTTTTTTTTTGGCCATGGAATTTTTCATAATGTCTTGAATATATACGCTATGCATTGTTAAATTATCTCATTACATAAATAATTTTTTAATTGAAAACAATGGACTTCTATTCCATGGCATATCCACCTCTCAATTCTTGTTCATTAGAATCTATAGAAAAAAATATTAATTATATACATGTATATATACATGCATGTATGTGTGCGTGCATATATATAAGAGAGAGAATAGAGAACCACACAAAACAAAACAAAACAAAGAGGGGGCTCAAAGATAGAAGAGAAAGAGAGAGATATGGGTTTACCGATATTTGTTGTCATACTTGTATCGCTTCTTGCTGGAGTTCCCATATCTAGTGCATGGGGAACAGATGGTCATTACATGGTTTGTAAGATTGCTCAGGTACTCTTTAAAACATTTCTTTACCTTGCGAGTAAGGTCTAGTTGTGTTATTTTTAATGTTTTTGATATAGTTTTGAATTCTAATTACATAATTATCATAAATAGAAAAATAAGTTGATCATGCCAAAATTGAAGAATTGAAGGATATATATATTTTTCTTTTTAATTATGAACGTTAAGATATATAAAATACTATGCACTCAAACAATATGACCCATGCATGAGGGACCCTACAATAATAATTTTGAAATTAATATAATTTGGACTAATTATGTGTTATTGTCATTATTTTATGTGCAAAAAGTTGAGCTTTATCATCTATAATTGATTTCTTCTTGATTTAAATTTTGGTAGGAATACCGTCTCTAAAATTGCTAGAATAGACATGCATGCTTCACATGTTGACCGGAGAGTATCATCTATTTCATAAGATTTACAAAACAAAATAACAATGAAGGCAAATGATTGAAACTTTGCAGAGTTATCTCACAAGTACTGCGTCCGATGCTGTGTTAAAATTGCTACCAACCTCAGCTAATGGAGATCTTGCATCCAAGTGCTCATGGGCTGACAGCGTGCGTGGCGCTGCGTATCCTTGGTCATCGGCACTTCATTATCTTAATACTCCCGACAACTTGTGTACTTATGACTATACTAGTAAGCTATTTTTCTAATTTAAAATAAGGAAATAGAAACAACAAACAATGAAAGTTGCGTAATATATCGATTCTATCGGTTGAGCATCAACTCTTGCATTTTGGTCGTTGTTTTAAAAAAACAAATCTAAGAGACTTCTCTTAGGAAACATGATAATTAGAAGAACACAATTTTCTTCGACATTTGCAACTAATATTAATTCATGATGTTTTGAAATTTTCAATTATTTACCAGGAGATTGTCATGACAGTACTGGAGCAACTGGAAGATGTGTAGTCGGAGCAATTAATAATTACACGGCACAACTTACAACATATCCTTCCACGACATGTAATTAATTAAGATAAAGTTTATTATTATGAGTCATTTTAAACTCTAAACTCCTTTTCTTGGCAACACTGAAGAACTTGTATTTTGAACCCTAAAAAAAAAAAATTATCTACGACACAAACCAATGTTTGTAATATTCGGAACAATGATGTTGCAATGAGTTTACATGGTTTTGCTCAATAATGTACAAATTTGAATTTTTTTTTCCTCAGTAATCCTCAATCTCTATTTTATACCAAATAAACAAAAAAAACATGAAATGGTTCCTAACAGTATTCTTTATATCTTTTCTTTTCTTAGATAATTTGACTCAAGCACTTATGTTCTTATCACATTTCATGGGAGATGTTCACCAACCACTTCATGTTGGATTTACAACGGATGCTGGTGGAAATAGTATTACAGTATATTGGTATAACGTTAAAACCAATCTTCACTCAGTTAAGTCATATTACAGCGTTATTAAAAAAAATTAATACAATGTACATATATACATAAATTTATAAGACAAAGGAAACAATTTTTATATTTGCTATGCGTATATTGGAATTGACATGCTCTCATTTTATTTTGGTTAGGTATGGGACACAAAAATAATACAAACTTCCATGTCTAACTACTTTGGCAACGACAATAATGTAATGGCAGATTCAATTAAAGCAGACATTACGGTAGGTAGTGTTGCAATTCTTTAGAAAGGTTTTTTTTTTCTCTTTTGTAAAGATCCAACAAAGTGTGTTTGAACAAATAGAAAAATATTGTATAACTTGCTTACATTTTATTTATTTTTTTATGCAATTTTTTGGGCGTCGCAGTCTACCCAAATAAGCGATTGGAATGCATGTGGTGCTAGTACAACTGCTTGTGCAAACACGTAAGATACTATATTTTAAGAATAATTGTTCGAGTTTGAATCTATAAAACTTCATTTTCTTATAATAATATGAAAATAATATCTGATTCATACAATATTTCAGCTTTGCAACGGAGAGTATTGAACAGGCTTGTAGCTATGCATACCAAGATGCTCCCAATAATGCGCGCTTAAATGGTATGGCATTTATGAGTGTATGAAAACTAAAATCAAGATTAGATCTATAATATCTGTGCCGGAGCGAGCGAAATTGGTAGCCGTTTAAAAAAAACTAAAAATAACATGATAGCTTTTCCAAGAGAATAGAGTAGGTCCGATGGATGTCAGACCTATTTTTAGATCCAATGAGCTCTAATACTGTTCGATTCGCATTAAGATCCGTGCTTACAAAAATTGACACAGATGTGCACGGATTTTAAAGCAGAGCGCACACATCTTAATGCAGATCGGATGATGAATGAGCCCATCTAACCAAAGAAGGTCTGATGGGCATCGAACCTACTCTGAATTCTTTTTACATAGATGCTAAAGTTGTTCTTCATCTTAATTAGTAGAATCATCACCATTTTATGTGTTCTGTTGCAGATACTTATTACTTATCGCGAAGTCCAGTTGTCAATACAAGAATTGCTCAAGGTGGGGTGAGGCTGGCTAATTTTCTCAACCAAATATTCGTATAGGATTATGAATTTCCATCACTATTAATGAGTGACATCAGTAATAAGCAAAATAATATTTGATCAACAGTGACTGTCACAAGTCTTTATCTTTGACATTATAATAAATTAAAAGATCATTGCTGAGCTTTACAAGCCTTGTATGAATGTTTCTTATATTATTGTAATTTAATTGAGGAGATTCATGTGGGATTTTTATGTAAAATAATTATCCACTGTATATTATCAATATTATGCTTAATTAAAAGTAATTACTACTATTTGATTTCGAACATAAATGTGTCATAACGATCTCTGATGTGTAGAACCCAATGAATAATATTCATACTATTGATAAGTTAAAATAAATAATTTCCAAATAAGACAACAAAGAAATTCTTTGGCTCATATAAGGATTTGTTCCACAAGGTATTAAGTAGTCAAAATTCTCTCGATCATCCCATCATATTAGAGTGAGAGATAAAGAAGAGAAGGAAAACCAAGAGACTTTCTAAGGCAGCTTTGCTACTTTGAAAGATCAAAGTCACTAGTGACCTCATACTCAAAAGTCAAAAGAGACTATGTTCAAGTATGCTTCGCAATTCTAGAATCAATACAAAACGATACTATCAGCGATGATGGTTTTCACAAACACCAACAAACTAGCATTTGGTATAGTATCTAGACAATGAAGTCGCATGTTCAAATTCCAAACGAAAGATCTCTGACAAATATTTAAAGTTGAGTGGCTTGATCCTCATCTTATTCTAAAAAATAATTGTTTATTATACATTTCAATTGGATGTGGAATTTGACGAATTTCTAAACTTGAATTTGAATTATATTGTTAGATAAGATGTTAACTCGAGTAAACTAATCTTATGTTTCACATTTAATGATTCATGTGGCTCTTATGGGTTGAATGTCATGATCAAAAGACAATCTTATAAGTATCATTGTATAACTGATAGTGTTTTCTACGAATTATTGTTAAAGTAGGAACTAACAACACTTGCCGACATATCGGTTCTGCACGTATATGTACCAATTCAACTGATGAAAAGAAAATGCACTTTAGATAGCTCCTTGTATGTTTCATACACTTAGCCAAAGAGTGTTTTCAGAATTTGATTTGATGAACAATACAACTCTCTTTTATTGTGAAGTCGTGAGGGGAATCAAACTCTCGATTTTTGGGTAACCAACAGTCCTAGAACTTTTTCCTAGGCAACTGTGCTACCTCCCCTTTCTCGATAAAGAGTACGCTCAATTGCACATTTGCACATTTGAAACAAGAAAACAGCAGTGGTTTATCTAGGAAGAGCTCACCTAACGAAAGTTTGTAAAATAGTCGACTAAATACTAATAAAACCTTAAAGCCTCATGCGTACTAATTTTCTGATGATACAGATTTAATGTGGTCAATATTGCATTGATCTATCATTCTTAGAAGCATCTTAAGCTCCTAATGCATTGGAAATGAAGGAGAAAGATATGCTTTGCATGCCAGAGGTTGAAACCATTAAGTTATCATATGAGAATTTCAATAATTTTTGTTTTTTGTTTTTGTATGTTATGACAAAAAAAATATGTTTGAAAAGAACTCAACTACGCAGAGCAGCACAAAATCAAGTATGTTAAGATAATAACTCCCACGACTAGAGAGCATCACCTGATCGGGCATGTTTGAACATGGTAGACTGAGAAGACCTAAGACAAGACTTGAAATTGATGATCTAACTTGAGTTGAAAGACCCAAAAAATATTTAAAGTTCACCACAATTGTATTAGACTCTACGACCCACTTCCATCTAGTTCTTTACTACATTGGACTATCTTGAAAGTGTCTCGAGTCCCATCTAGTTCTTACTAAATCATCATTCTCTTGAGAGTGCTTCAACTTCCTATACATCCCAAGTTTTTGCGCTCTGAAAACCCTCAAATGTTAGAAAACTTGCCCGCTGGACCAATGTACACCCTTTGTTATAGATCCGTATCCTCTGCATTAACTTAAAAGAGAATATTTTGAGTTAATGAATTTCATCCATCTGATTTTAAACGGAGCCAATCCGTCTCGTGCCTATAACATAGGGGCCCCTTTAATATGAGTCCAGATCTAGTTCGCACGAATCTTAAAACAGATCGGATGGTCGAGATGCATTAACTCAAAAGATTCTTTTTTGAGTTAATGCAGAGGATACGAATTCCTTGGTTACAAGGAGAACTACTTTGCTTTTACTTCTCACTTATATTGCTTAAATACTCCTCACGGAAGAAGAAATTACATTTACCATTAAGATTGTGTCCAACTCAACAATGACCATTTCAACAGATATTGAACTGCTAAGTTATGAAATGATCATATTGTACCACTTTGTAATGTAGTTTGCCTTTCAAATGTACTCTTGATACTACCAAGTGCAGCCGGCAACATCAATTCAAGTTGTGAGGTCATTATACATCATCGGCCCCCCTCTCTCTTTTTCAAAGGAAACGAGAGGGAATTAGAATTTCTGAATTGCAATGTACCAGTCAGGATTGAACAGTACTAAAATGTAGAACTTTGATTCGACCCTTGTCATGTCATGTTCCCCAGACGAGGCTTACAATGTTTGGACAGAGTGCTTAAATGCCAACTCAAAACCGAACTATACCAGTAATGAAAGCAAAGGAAAAAAGAAAACTAAAAAAATTACCCTTTTGGCAAATCAATCCTCCAGGAGGGAGTACATCAATGCCAGACCAGCACCAGCACCAATTTAATACATACTGATATAATCGACTTTATTCATCAGTGCGTTATAACCGCAACCAATGTTTGCTGCAATCAAACAATAGGTTATCTGCATATATTTCCATTCAGAATAAGAATGACAACTGGTTCACACATCAGTTTGTTAAAATCCCCATTAATGTCTTGAAATCCAAATTTTAGTACTTTGTTGTTAGTTCCCATCAAATTTTCACTGTTTATTCTGCAAGAAGCATTTGCAGCCCCAAATTATCAACGAAAAATAAACCAGACAGCAAATCAATTTACCTTATCGACATCTTTCCCCTAATTACACGTGCACACTGAACACACAAAAATGAGAGCAAACAACAACTTGTGTCTGTTAAAAGTTCATAAAGAGAACATGAACACTAACACAGTAAATAAAGAGAATCTTAGTAGAGGCTACCCAGTGTTTGTATTAATATAATGACACCTTACAAATGATTTTAGTAACCTGAGTCTTAGAAAGCAGCAAGCAAACAATCCAGAAAAACAGCATCAATAAAAAAATGAAAGTGAAAAACCTCAAATTAACGTCATCCTACTCTATAGCTTTCCAATCAGTGCCTCTTCAGTACCATCTCAGTTCAATACCAGTACACCTGTACCCGCTCTATTTCAACCAAACCTGATATTTTCAGAATACAATTTAATATTTTTTCTTGTGTCATTAGCAATACTGAAACTGATGTCTCGTTATTTGATCTATAAAATCGACCAATTTCTGTACCAAACTCTGTGTTTTAAACTACCAAATCGTGTCCATTACATCGAATATCTATAGAATGTGGTATTTGCTGCTGTTTTTATTCTTATTTTGCAGAAAACAGGCGAAATCAGGAATATTGTGAAGACTGAAGGTCTTCACGCGGGCCGCGTCACTCCCGACGCAGGTCGCAGCATGCCCCGACGCGACCACAGACGCGACACTTATCAGCTCCTTGAGAAGACAGACACGCGATCGCGTCACATCTGACACGGGTCGCGTCTGCCTATTCCAGAAACATAACAGAAATGGAAATAGATGCTCAATGAAGGAAAGGTCGGTCAGAATGGCTATATTACGGGATTCTGATATCTCGCATTCATATCTATATTTTGACCTTAAATTCGTACCAAAACCTGTGTTTTAATCTATAAATTCGGTTATAATTCATTAAATATATATAGAATGTGGTACTGCTGCAAGTTATTCTTATTCTGCAGGAATCTGGCGAAATCGAGAAGGAATCTGGAATTTAGAAGTCTCTACACGGTCCGTGTAACATTCCACACGGGCCGTGTCAATCTCGACTCGACCGATGACACGACCACAGAGAACCGTCGACTCGACCGCTCAAGGAACACAGGCACACGGTCCGTGTAGAATTCCACACGGGCCGTGTCAAGCAATTCTGGAAACAAATCCAGAATTTGGAAACATGGCTAATTAATGGAAGGTCAGAAAAACGAGTATATAAGTGAGATTTCTTGCACCAGAGAGGGCATTCTGGAGCAGAGAGCAATTCCTAGGGTTTGGTCTTGACGGCTAAGCTTGGAGACGAAGTCGAGAAGCGAAAGACGCAAGTTTTCGACGGATCTTCTTTATTCTTCGGGTTTTGTCATGGCTAATCTTTTTATTACTTCTTTATTTTGTTTTAGAACTATGTCTGAGTAGATTTCTTAGTTTCTAGGGTTGTGATGTAATCGAATGTTTTGTTTTGCATGTTAGTTATTGGATTCCTTTGTTGAAATTTGTGTTTGCTTGATTGTGATTGATTTTAATTGCTTAGTGTAAGTTATTTGATTTTTATTGGTTTACCACTAGATGAATGATCACATCTAGAAGGTACTTTGGCCCTTATAATCTCTTAACCAAACTAAGTACATGAGGTAGGATTAGTGATCCGAAAGGTGAAACCAAGTAGTAACCGACAGGTGAACGTTTCCTCATATCGACGGAATGATGTTACCTTTAGTATTCCAAACAAGCAACTAGGTAATTCAGACCAACATACGACAGTTGAGGTCTAGAACCCGACGAGGGCACATATTGCAATTCCATACCAAGTTAATAAGCCAACAGACGACAGTTGAGGTTTAGAGACATTAGGTCTGGTCAGTAGAACCCTACACAAAGGAACAACACAAAGAAACAATAACTGCTGCATTCACTCGAGGACCACACGGACCGTGCATGACAGTATACGGCCCGTGTAGGACACTATACGGACCGGGTACCTCGAGACAAAATTTAGATGAAGTCATAATCCTGGAAACGCCTTTTTCATCTGATTTAAACCAAGTTTATTACCTTCTTGCATTAATTATTGTCATTGAATTGTTAGGAACTTTAAGAACCAAACCAACCTTTTCCAACTTCTAGTCTTTATTTAATTTAGGTATAATCTAGTTAATACTTGAACCGTCCCTGTGATCGATACCCGAATTTATACTACTCGATAAGACTGTATACTTGCAGTCTGAACCGAAAAGTGTATTGAAGGTTAAAAAGTACAGTTCACTGTACGGAAACTTGTACTATACCTTTTGGTGTAACAGATTCCTTGCTACAAACCAGAGGGAGGAATTTTAGAGAACAAGGAGAGCAAATTCTAGGTTTTGGGGGTACTATTGACGGCTAGCTTGGAGACGAAGTCGAGAAGCAAAAAGACGAAAGTTTCTTCACGAATCTTCTTTATTCTTCGGGTTTTGTAATGAACAATTCTTTTATCATTTGTTTTGTTTGCTTTTTGATTATGTCTGAGTAGTTTACTAGTTTCTAGGGTTACAATGTAGTCGGATACTCTATTTTATTATGCATGTTGTTTGAATCTGTGTTGAATATTTGTGTTTATTTTATTCGAGTATTTAATTGCTTGGTTGAATTGATTGAATAATGCTTGTTGCTTACCTGTTAGATGTCTATAGCATTTTTTCTAGTATTTAGCCTTGATGTTTCTTTCAACCAGACCAAGTATTTGAGGTAGGTTTTTAAGACCAAATAGTAACTGTGAGGTGAACCTTCTATTTATCGTAAGATAATGGACCCTTTAGTAAACCGAACAAATAACTTAGGTAGAATGCCAATAAACGTGAGTTTTAGGTTGAAAACCTAAGAAGGTGAAGTAGCATTTCCGTACCAAGTTTATTGAGCCAATAAACAAGAGTTGAGGTTTAGGAACATAGGATACGGGTTAGCAGATCCTTACACCAAAGGAACAACGCAGAAACAGACATGTACTGTATTCACTCGAGGTCTATGCGACCCGCGTCAGAAATGACGCGGCCCGCATTGGGTACTGAGAGGCAGAGTTGAAGATGAAATCTGAAACCCTGGAAACAGCTTTTATATCTAAATTTAAACCAACCTTATTTACTGTCTTTTATCTTTACAGCTGAATTGCTTAGGAAATTAATAAACCAAACCAAACTTTCTCACTTCTAGTACCTAACTTAGTTAGGTAAAAGTCCAGTTTAAGAAGTGAACTTGTTCTGTGGATCGACACCCGACGATATACTATTCGATAGGATTGTACACTTGCAATCTGAACCGAAGAGCGTATTTAAGGTTAAAAGGTACAGCTCGCTGTACTGAAACTTTGTACTACTTTTTGGTGTAACAGAAACCATAACACGCTTTCCTGTAAAATCACACTTGCCAAGTAATCTGTAAAATTGATTATACAGTTATACACAACCATACCTATGATGTGCAAATTTAAGAAGTTATATTTATATTAGGGATGGGCTATGGTGAGCTATGGAGTAAAACGAGTTTGTACTTCACGCCATATTTCCATCTTGAAAATCCAAACAACCGATCCGAACCGTTCAAGTTGTTCTCCATATTGAAATGTGCTTGGAGACCAAATTTTACATTTTTTGGAATTTTTTTACTATTTATTAAGCCACTTTGAAAATCGCTGATCCGAGTGAACAGTGCAAAACAGTAAAAAATTCTGGACCAATGGATTAGCGATTTTCAAAGTGGCTTAATAAATAGTAAAAAAATTCCAAAAAATGTAAAATTTGGTCTCCAAGCACATTTCAATATGGAGATCATGTTGAACGGTTCGGATCGGTTGTTTGTATTTTCAAAATGGAAATAATGAGGCGTGGAGTAAAAACTTGTTTTACTCTATAGCTCACCATAGCCCATCCCTTTATATTATTAATGAACTGAAATTACTAATTATTAAGAGTTGGGCTATCATGCTTTGAGAAGTAAAGAGCTCATTTTACTTCCCGCTCATATCTCAATTTTTGAAGTTCAAAATTTTGATCCGAAAAGTTTAACATATTCTCCACATTAAAATGTAATTGGAGACCAAATTTTACATTTATTTGGATAATTTCTACTTTTTTTTAGATTTTTTTAAAAATCGCTATTTTAATATGGTAAAAAAAAATCTTAAAAACAACTATTTTAAAAAAATCTAAAAAAATAACAGAAAATTTGCAAAAAATGTAAATTTGGTTTCCAAGCACATTTTAATATGGAGAGTATTTTGAGCTTTTCGGATCGAACTTCTTAACTTTGATAATTGAGATTTAGGCAGCAAGTAAAACAAATTCTTTACTTCCCAAAGCATGATAGTCCAACTCAATTATTAAATAAATAGGCAATGGGTATTATTAATTCACAAGTAGAGAAGTCCATAGATCTCTGATAATATTTTATGATCCGTGTAAATTCAACACATGGACCTCTTAAATACTATTCTCTGCTTGATGAATAGTACTTGTCCAAGTATTAGTATTTCTGTATTGAGAAAAGTACTTTAATGATTAGTATTTAATTGTCAGGGGTATTATTACATGGACCTCTGATATGAATTGCAAAAATGTACCTTTGGACCACTTACCGTGCAATTATTATTAAGTAATATCTGAAATATCAAGTACGGTTTTCTCCTTTTCCTTCTTTTTTGTTGTTCATTGGCAAATTTTATGTTTTGTAATACTGTTTCACATTTCTGACATAACTCAAAATAATTTTTGAGTTGATTGTGCAAAATTTAGACTGTTCAACATGAATCATAAAGCAACTCATTTGAAAGACTGAGCTCATTAACTTGGCATGTTTCAACATATTATAGTACTTTATAATATTTTTATAATAGAAGCATATTTTCTCAGTCTAATGTGTTTAAAGTTAGAAGAAAGTCATCACAGAACTCTACCAAAGTTAAGACCCAAATACAATTTCCAAACTGCACAAGCAAGACCAAACTTCACAAAGCCGAATTGGATCTTATTCTGCTTCACAAATCTCACTGATATCATACATGCAATGTTTCAGCGGATGCCATTTTAGTTGGTGTGGCAGGGGACACAGACACGGGAAGCCGAATTATATGGCATTCATAGAATCGCCTTGTTATTTGTACATCTTTTACTTATGTGATTTTCAGCCTCTTGTGATCACTTCAGTATATTTACTTTTTATTTCGTCTTAAAAGAATATCAAAGATGGAACTATTTAAAAAAAAGAAAACAGAAGTATCGGTATCTTGGTTGGACATCTAATCTGAAAGTTTCGGCCATACCCTTGTTCTTGATTAAGAAGATGTATTGCTAATTATAATGCCTATGTTATAGCAGTAGCAACATAATATCAAATTTTGATAGTTCTAAGCTTTTAGCTATTACTGCTGTGGTGCTAAGGTTAATTTTTAGCTATACTTTTTTTTTGACAATTTTTTTTTATTAGCTACACTTAATTTGTCTATTAGCAGAGTCTGTCAGACGGACCCAAACTCTAAATTAAACAAAATTGGAAAAAAAAAAATGTACTCGGATTCTATGGTTTTGGTTTTTATCCAATGACAAAGAATAGATGAACACATCACTATCTGACTACAAAGAGACATATCTAATTGGCACTTATCATCCAGAGCTCAGGCGCATTATTTATGGGGTGAAGATTTTGACGGAGCAATTTTTAATTCATGGAGCGCATGGATATAGAGTCAAAACAGTGTTGCACATGACTCGTGCACTGCATGAATAAAAAACTGCTCTGTCAAACTCAAATGTTTATCCTTAGTTATCTTTTCATGAAAATAAATCTGCTGTGATTCTCGGGAATCGCAGGACCCTGCGATCCCGAATCTCAGCTGTTGGTTTTTTCGTGATGCGTGCATGAAAATTTACTTTTTCAAAGTGTTTTCTAGATCCGCGCACAGAAAAATTTGAACCGTTGATTCGGAATTTTAGGATCCTGCGATCCCACCCAGGATCGCAGCAGATTCGGACTCATCTTTTCATAGCTTTTCATATGTATATAAAATATACTAACATCAGCACCTTCATAAGATCATGCCTGCTGTATGGTCAGTGATCGATTAACTGGATGCTCAGCACACTGTATGTATTCATTTAGTTGAGAAGTATGATTTGTGGGAAAATCATTCAATTGATGCCTATTAATTTCGTCAAAAAGATCAATTAATGTTGCACTCTTGCTAATAAGCATTTGCAAGAACCAAAATCAAGGGTATGTTTGAATATAAGTAAATACATACCAATAATATTATAATGATGCTATCATTCTTAAATGGAACTTAAACACATCTTTTCCCCTACGGAATGGATGTTAGTATGCTCGCTAACCTAACATTTAAATGAAAATAACAAATAAAAATAACTATTTCGAGTTATACTATCCAAACTACATTTACACTATCTTAAATAGCATCAAATAAACAATCTTTTCAAAAATCTACTTTGTACCTCTTTCACGCTATTCTCGCACTAAAACATTTATTCTTGCACTATATAGATAATGACGACCTTTACAAACTTCTCAAGATGCACACTCTACAGTAGGAACTTTTACATAATAATGATATTAACTGTTTTATTTAAATCAGGATTTGGGATTTGGCATGTACACCCAAAAAAATTACTGGGATTCAGGATTTTACATAATAATGATACTAACTGTTTTATTTAACATCTCAAGATGCACACTTTACAGTAGGAAAAAAAAAATTGTCTAGCAAATTGGGATTTGGTACGTACACCCAAAAAATTAGGAGGCATGGGGATAATGGACTTGACAATGTTCAATCAAGATTTATTGATCAAATGGTACTGGTATTGGATGAAGCCCCAACCGTCTCTCTGAAATTCCTGCTGCAGCAGACCTTGGACCCAACTGGTACGATACCAGAATCACCCTGTTCACATCAGCATTGAAATCGGCTTTGGTTTTCTGTCAAGCCTTCTTCATACACATCCCAGGAAATGGAAAGCACATCTCACTATGGCACAATAACTGGGGTTATGGTCTGCTAAGAAATGAACTCCCAAACCTCCATTCACATGCCCTGAACAGATGCGATCACTTTTCAGAGGCAGCAGCTATAGTACAGATGCGATCACTTTTCAGAGACACCTTAACAAATCAAGCACTTTCTGAACTTCAATCCCTACAACAGATGCTTCAAGATACATCCTCCACAAACTCATGATGACATTTACTGGTCAGGATCGGAGACTGGTAATTTCACAGTAAGCGGTGCATATAACATGCTGAAAAATGGACCTCGAATTCTGAGCAACGTGCATAGAGTATGGAAATTGAAGGTACCGCCAAGGATCAAAGTTTCTGGATGGTTCATGACCATGAACCAACTACTCAGGATTGACAATCAGTGCAAACGGGGATGGCTGATCACGAACAGATGTGTGCTATGCAAGTCCGATTTAGAAATAACATGAAGAGAAGGACATAAACGAGCAGGCAAATGAAGTCATCTGGCAATCACAGGAATTGGATGAAACCAGAGAACAATACTGAGCTACAGTGCTTCCAGTTTTTTACAATTTTTTCTTTACCTTCCTTTCTCAGTTTAAATTTACTTTACCAGCTCAATTGTGTTGAGCACATTGTTTATTTATCCATTTGGGACTTACATCTCCAATGTAACCGAACCTTTCAATTTAATCAAATACGGGCTAGACCCATATTTTCTTCAAAAAAATGTTTTATTTAAATCAAAATAAATGTCGCTACAATAACCTTAGAAAAAATAAGTATTAGTACTAACTGTTTGGTTAGTTTAGCTTTCAAATTAATTTTTTTAGAAACTTCAAACATATTCATTTCATTTTATAACCAAATTTCTTACTCTAATCCGACAAGCAAGCGCCAAAGAAATTATTATAATTGACAAAAATATATTCTGGTTGACAAGCGCCAAAGAAATTATTATATTGATCAATTCATACATGAGAAAATTGAAAAATGGATTTTTCCGAAGAATTTTTGAAGCCAGCTTCTTTCAAGAGATAAAGAAATAAAATACTCTTTAACCCGTGTGAAGTTATATTTATTTTAACAAAAGTATTGTTTTTTCAACCAATAAATGAGATGTACATGAGCTTCGAATCATATGTAAGAAGATCTGATTCATTTTTTCTTTGCCATGGAATTTTTCATAATGTCTTCAATACGCTATGCATTGTTAAATTATCTCATTACATAAAATAATTTTTAGTTGAAAACAATGGACTTCCATTCTTTTTATAATAGAAAAGTAACATACTATTCCATGGCATATCCAACTCTCAATTCTTGTTCATTAGAATCTATAGAAAAAAATATTAATTATATACATGTATATATCATGCATGTATGTATATATATATAGAGAGAGAATAGAGAACCACACAAAACAACAAAACAAAACAAAGAGAGGGGCTCAAAGATACAAGAGAAAGAGAGAGATATGGGTTTACCGATATTTGTTGTCATACTTGTATCGCTTTTTGCAGGAGTTCCCATATCTAGTGCATGGGGAACAGATGGTCATTACATGATTTGTAAGATTGCTCAGGTACTCTTTAAAACATTTGTTTACCTTGCGAGTAAGGTCTAGTTGTGTTATTTTTAATGTTTTTGATATAGTTTTGAATTCTAATTACATAATTATCATAAATAGAAAAATAAGTTGATCATGCCAAAATTTGAAGAATTGAAGGATATATTTTTCTTTTTAAATTATGAACGTTAAGATATATAAAACTATGCACTTGAACAATATGACCCATGCATGAGGGACCCTACAATAATAATTTCTGAAATTAATATAATTTTGACTTGTGCATGTGTTATTGTCATAATTTTATGTGCAAAAAGTTGAGCTTTATCATCTATAAGATTTCTTGATTTAAATTTTGGTAGGAATACCGTCTCTAAAATTTCTAGAATAGACATGCATGCTTCACATGCTGACCGGAGAGTATCATCTATTTCATAAGATTTTCAAAACAAAATAACAATGAAGGCAAATGATTGAAACTTTGCAGAGTTATCTCACAAGTGCTGCGTCCGATGCTGTGCTAAAATTGCTACCAACCTCAGCTAATGGAGATCTTGCATCCAAGTGCTCATGGGCTGACAGCGTGCGTGGCGCTGCGTATCCTTGGTCATCGGCACTTCATTATCTTAATACTCCCGACAACTTGTGTACTTATGACTATACTAGTAAGCTATTTTTCTAATTTATATGAAGTTATTTCCAATTCCAAGGGAAGAGAGAAAAAAAAATAAAGAAATAGAAACAACTAACAATGAAAGTTGCGTAATATATCGATTCTATCGGTTGAGCATCAACTCTTGCCTTTTGGTCGTTCTTTAAAAAACAAATATGAGACTTCTCTTAGGAAACATGATAATTAGAAGAAAACAATTTTCTTCGACATTTGCAACTAATATTAATTCATGATGTTTTGAAATTTTCAATTATTTACCAGGAGATTGTGATGACAGTACTGGAGCAACTGGAAGATGTGTAGTCGGAGCAATTAATAATTACACGGCACAACTTACAACATATCCTTCCACGACATGTAATTAATTAAGATAAAGTTTATTATTATGAGTCATTTTAAAACTCAAAACTCCTTTTCTTGGCAACACTGAAGAACTTGTATTTTGAACCCTAAAAAAAAAAAATTATCTACGACACAAACCAATGCTTGTAATATTCGGAACAATGACGTTGCAATGAGTTTACATGGTTTTGCTCAATAATGTACAAATTTGAATTTTTTTTCCCTCAGTAATCCTCAATCTCTATTTTATACCAAATAAACAAAAAAACATGAATGGTTCCTAACAGTATCCTTTATATCTTTTCTTTTCTTAGATAATTTGACTCAAGCACTTATGTTCTTATCACATTTCATGGGAGATGTTCACCAACCACTTCACGTTGGATTTACAACGGATGCTGGTGGAAACAGTATTACAGTATATTGGTATAACGTTAAAACCAATCTTCACTCAGTTAAGTCATATTACATTGCGTTATTAAAAAAATTAATAAATGTACATATATACATAAATTTATAAGACAAAGGAAATAATTTTATATTTGTTATGTGTATATTGGAATTGACATGCTCTCATTTTATTTTGGTTAGGTATGGGACACAAAAATAGTACAAACTTCCATGTCTAACTACTTTGCCAACGACAACAATGTAATGGCAGATTCAATTAGAGCAGACATTACGGTAGGTAGTGTTGCAATTCTTTAAAAAGGTTTTTTTTTTCTCTTTTGTAAAGATCCAACAAAGTGTGTTTGAACAAATATAAAAATATTGTATAACTTGCTTACATTTTATTTATTTTTTTATGCACTTTTTGGGCGTCGCAGTCTACCCAAATAAGCGATTGGAATGCATGTGGTTCTAGTACAACTGCTTGTGCAGACACGTAAGATACTATATTTTAAGAATAATTGTTCGAGTTTGAATCTATAAAACTTCATTTTCCTATAATTATTAAAAATATGATTCATACAATATTTCAGCTTTGCAACGGAGAGTATTCAACAGGCTTGTAGCTATGCATACCAAGATGCTCCCAATAATGCGCACTTAAATGGTATGGCATTAATGAGTGTATGAAAACTAAAATCAAGATTAGATCTATAATCTCTGTGCCGAAGCGTGCAAAATTGGTAGCCGTTTAAAAAATAACAAAAAATAACATGACAGTTTTTCCAAGAGAATGGAGTAGGACTGATGGACGTCAGACCTATTTTTAGATCCAATGAACTCTAATACCGTTCGATTCGCATTAAGATCCGTGCTTATGAAAATGATAAGACATGCACGAATTTTAAAGCAAAGCGCACACATCTTAATGCAGATCGGATGACAACTGAGCCCATCTAACCAAAGTAGGTCCGATGGGCTCTGAATTCTTTTTCCAAAGGTGCTAAAGTTGTTCTTCATCTTAATTAGTATAATCATCACCATTTTATTTGTTTTGTTGCAGATACTTATTACTTATCCCGAAGTCCAGTTGTAAATACAAGAATTGCTCAAGGTGGGGTGAGGCTGGCTAATTTTCTCAACCAAATATTCGTATAGGATTATGAATTTCCATCACTATTAATGAGTGACATCTGTAATAAGCAAAATAAAATTTGATCAACAGTGACTGTCACAAGTCTTTATCATTTGACATTAAATAAATTAAAAGATCATTGCTGGCTTTACAAGCCTTGTATGAATGTTTCTTATATTATTGTAATTTAATTGTGGAGATTCATGTGGATTTTTATGTAAAATAATTGTATACTGTATATCAATATTATCATATTATGCTCAATTAAAAGTAATTACTACTATTTGATTTGAACATAAATGTGTCATGTGTAGAACCCAATGAAAAATATTCACACTATTGATAAGTTAAAATAAATAATTACCAAATAAGACAACCAAGAAATTCTTTGGCTCATATAAGGATTTGGTCCACAAGGTATTAAGTAGTCAAAATTTCTCTCATCATCATCCCATCATATTAGAGTGAGAGATAAAGAAGAAGGAAAACTAATATTCTTTCTAAAGCAGCTTTGCTACTTTGAAAGATCAAAGTCACTGGTGCTCTCATGCTCAAAACTCCAAAGAGACTATGTTCAAGTATGCTTCAGCAATTCTAGAATCAATACAAAACGATACTATCAGTGATGATGGTTTTCACCAACACCAACAAACTAGCATTTGGTATAGTATCTAGACAATGAAGTCTCATGTTCAAATTCCGAACCAAAGATCTCTGACAAATATTTAAAGTTGAGTGGCTTGATCCTCATTTTATCTAAAAAATAATTGTGGCTTCTATAATATTTACATCTTAATTGGATGTGAATTTGACGAATTCTAAACTTGAATTTGAATTATATTGTTAGATAAGATGTTCACTCGAGTAAACTAATCTTATGTTCACATTTAATGATTCATGTGGCTCTTATGGGTTGTATGTCATGATCAAAAGACAAATCTTATTAAGTATCATTGTATAACTGATAGTATTTTCTACGAATTTTTGTTAAAGTAGGTACTAACAACACTTGCCGACATATCGGTTCTGCTCCTTTATATACCAAATTCAGCTGATGAAAAGAAAATGCACTTTAGATAACTTCTTGTATGTTTCATACACTTAGCCTAAGAGTGTTTTCAGAATTTGATTTAACGAACAGTACAACTCTTTTTTTTTTAAACCTTCGCAGAGACTGCGAAGTCGTGAGGGAACTCAAAACCTCTATTTTTGGATACCAACAGTCCTATGACTTTTTCCTAGCCAATTGTGCTACCTTCCCTTTCTCGATAAAGAGTACAACTCAATTGCACATTTCCACATTTGAAAAAAGAAACAGCAGTGGTTTATCTAGGAAGAGCGCTCACCTAACTAAAGTTTGTAAAATAGTCAGACTAAATACTAATATAACCTTAAAAAAAGCCTGAGGCGTACTAATTTTCTGATGATACAAATTTAATGTGGTCAATATTGCATTGATTTATCATTCTTAGAAGCATCTTAAGCTCCTAATGCATTGGAAATGAAGGAGAAAGATATGCTTTGCATTCCAGAGGTTGAAACCATTAAGTTATCATATGAGAATTTCAATAATTTTTGTTTTTTTGTTTTTATATGTTATGACAAAAAAAATATGTTTGAAAAGAACTCAACTACAGAGCAGCACAAAATCAAGTATGTCGAGATAATAACTCCAATAACTAGAGAGCATCACCTGATCAGGCATGTTGAATATGCTAGACTGAGAAGACCTAAGACGAGACTTGAAATTTATGATCTAACTTGAGTTGAAAGACCAGAAAAATATTTAAAGTTCACCACAATCGTATTAGACTCTAAGACCCACTTCCATCTAGTTCTTTACTACATTGGACTATCTTGAAAGTGGCTCGAGTCCCATCTAGTTCTTTACTAAATCAGCATTCTCTTGAGAGTGCTTCAACTTTGTATACATCCCAAGTTTTTGCGCTCTGAAAAACCCTCAAATGTTAGAAAACTTGCACACTGGACCAATGTACATCCTTTGTTACAAGGAGAACTACTTTGCTTTTACTTGTCACATGCCCTAAACAGGTGGGATCACTTTTCAGAGACAGGAGCTATAGCACAGAAGCGATCACTTTTCAGAGACACCTTAACAAATCAAGCACTTTCTGAACTTCAATCCCACAACAGATGCTTCAAGATATGTCCTTGTCTCCACAAAATCATGATGACATTTACTGGTCAGATCAGAGACTGGTAATTTCACAGTAAGCGGTGCATATAACATGCTGAAAAATGGGCCTCGAATTCTGAGCAATGTGCATAGAGTATGGAAATTGAAGGTACTGCCAAGGATCCAAGTTTCTGGATGGTTCATGACCATGAACCAACTACTCAGGATTGACAATCAGCGCAAACGGGGATGGCTGATCACGAACAGATGTGTGCTATGCAAGTCCGATTTAGAAATAACATGAAAAGAAGGACATAAAAGAGCTGGCAAATGAAGTCATCTGGCAATTACAGGAATCGGATGAAACCAGAGGAACACTACTGTGCTACAGTGCTTCAGTTTTTTATAATTTTTTCTTTACCTTCCTTCTCAGTTTAATTTTACTTTACCAGCTCAATTGTGTTGAGCACATTGTTTTTTATCCATTTTGGAGTTACATCTCCAATGTAACCGAACCTTTCAATTTAATCAAATACGGGCTAGACCCATATTTTCTTCAAAAAAAATGTTTTATTTAAATCAAAATAAATATCGCTACAATAACGTTAGAAAAAATAAGTATTAGTACTAACTGTTGGGTTAGTTTAGCTCACTACTACAGAAATGGTCATCGTACACTGCACATCGTACACGGTTTTTGCCAATTTTATATAAAAACCGTGTACCAAATTGGTTTTTTGAAAGCTGAAAAATCTGTGGGTATTCATACACGAATATTTATTAAAGAGTCCGTGTAGAAATGTTTGGAAAAAATGACTGTGTACAATTTATTGGAGAGCTACACGGATATTAAACTAAAATCCGTGTAGGAATAGCTACACCGATATTTGATAATAAATCCGTGTAGAAGAGAGCTACACGGTTTTTTCTTATAAATAGCCGTGAAGAATGGTTAGAGAGCTACACGGTTTTTTATCAAATATCCGTGTATAAAGGGTAATGCTACATGGATTGTTTAATAAATAACCGTGTATGAGTTTTTAGAGAGCTACACGGGTTGTTAAGTATAAATCCGTGTAGAAAAGTCTTTATAGGGTTTTGTGCAGTTTAAAAGGGGCCTTCTCATCCAGCGCCTTCTCCTTCCAGCGCCGTTTTGATCAAGTAATACTCTCTCTCTCTCTGTATTGAACTGATCTGATTTCTGCAAAGGCTAGCAGCTAGAATCTGACATCTTTGAAGTTTTTATTTTCTCCTCTCTTTCTAAGGTTAGTATATATATTTTCCTTTTCTTTCTCTAATTTTTTGTTCATTAATTATTATTGCTTACTTAGGTGTGTAATATATTCATGAATGCTTGATTACTTAAGATAATGTAAATAATTAGTGTATTGTGGTCCAATAACCGACCTATTGATGCTTTTAGGTCCATGCCCGTTCAAAATTAATCCAATAGGGATTAATTTTGGATAGTCTCCGTTTTGGGACTGCTCTTTGAATATTGTGTCTCATTTAGGATGTGAACACATATTAGCAGGATTTAATTAGTATTTGAAAAAAGGAGAAATGCTGCCGAATTTTTCTCAAATACTAATTAAATCTCGCTAATATGTGTTCACATATGAGACATAATATTCAAAGAGTGGGTTCGGATTGTAAACCGGCTCTTTGTAAGCGCAGAATTTGGTACAATTTATATGTTGACCATGCATGATTAATTGAAATCATTTTTTAATTTAATTTATAGATGGATCGAAGTTGGATGTACAAATTGCGACGTGATAGTGAAGAATATTTGGTTCGCGTTGATGAGTTTATTAAATTTGCTGAGAGTTATAGAGTGAAGAAAAAATGACGACATTTTGTGTCCTTGTAGAGATTGTAAAATTTTTGTAAGATTTGGGGACTCCGAAGAAATTAGAGCTCATTTGATTTGTCGGGGATTTAAGAAAAGATATACATGTTGGTTCATGCATGGTGAGAAATTTGGGAAATTAGTAGTACCGATAAAAATTCTAATCGTTGTGAAGAGAATGTAGAAATTGATGATAATTTTGAACTTGATTGGAACGATGATTATGAGAATGTCGAAAATTTTGATAATGTTGAACTTGATTGCAACGACGATGATGAGCTGGAGATGAATACTGATGAAAATGTATAACACGAGTTTCCTGAAAATCTGGATGACATGTTACGTGATATGGAAGATGAAATTAGTGATAAAAATTATGATAAATTTCAGTGTTTGTAATGAATCCAAAAGGCCGTTGTATCCTGGGTGTACCAAATTTACAAATCTGTCAGTTGTGTTGAAACTATTTAACTTAAAAGCAGACAATGGTTGGAGCGATAAGAGTTTCACGGACTTATTAAAGCTTTTACGAGAAATGCTCCCAGATAACAACGAGTTACCCTGTACAATATATCAGGCGAAGAAGTTGATATGTCCAATGGGTTTGAAGATCGAAAGAATACATGCATGTCTGAATGACTGTGTATTGTATCGTAATGAGTACGAGGACATGCATGTTTGTCCTGAATGCGGTGTTTCACAGTATAAACGTAAGGACCAGGACACTGAAGAGTGTAACGACTACAGAAAGGGCTGGCCTCCGGCTAAGGTGGTGTGGTATTTGCTGATAATATTGAGATTCAAATGGTTATTTGCAAATTCCAAAGATGTGAAATTATTGCGTTGGCATGAAGAAGAGCGCAAAAAGGACGGTAAACTAAGACACTCGGTCGATTCTCCTCAATGGAGAAACATTGATAGACATTTCAAATAATTTGGTTCCGAAATGAGAAACCTTAGTTAGGATTGTGGTGAGCACAGATGGAATGAGTCCATTTAGAAGCTTGAGCAGTCGGTACAGTACTTGGCCAGTTCTTTTATCCATCTACAATCTTCCTCCTTGGTTGTGCATGAAACGTAGGTATATGATGTCATTACTAATCCAAGGACCCAGACAACCCAAAATGACATAGATGTATATCTCGCGCCATTAATTGAGGACCTCCAAAAATTGTGGCGTGATGGCGTCCTGGTGTGAGATGCGTACATCAAAGATGTCTTTAAATTGCGGGCCATGGTGTTTTGCATCGTAAATGATTTTCCCGCGTACGAGAATTTATCGGGTTACAATACTAAAGGAGCAAAAGCCGCCCTCTGTGAAGATGACACGCAGGTGCTGAGGTTGAAAAATTATCAAAAGAATGTTTTCATGGGGCATCGTAGGTTTCTTCCTGTTAATCACCCATACCGTAAAAAGAGGAAGGCATTCAACGGGAAAATTGAGCTTGGAGTGGCCCGTTCCATTAGATGGGAAGGGTGTCTTCAAGCGAGTTAAAAACCTTGATATTGTTTTTGGAAAATGTCCAAAGCACCACCGAAAAATATTTGGAAAAAGAGATCCATATTTTGGAAGCTACCATACTGGAAATATTTAGAAGTGAGACATTGCATAGATATTATGCATGTTGAAAAAAATGTTTGCGACAGTTTGATTGGTTTATTATTAAGCATTAAGGGGAAGACCAAAGATGGTATTAAAGTTCGAAAAGACATGGTAGAAATGGGAATACGACCCGAGCTTGCACCGCAGGAGAAAGGGAAGCGCACATACCTACCCCCGCAATGTGCACAATGTCGAAGAAAGATAAAACAAGCTTTTGTGAATGCCTTCATAGTATTAAAGTCCCATCAAGGTATTCTTCGAATTAAGAAGCTGGTGTCGATGAAGGACCTGAAATTGCTTGGTCTGAAATCCCACGACTGTCATGTTTTACTGACACATATGATTCCTGTTGCAATTAGGGGAATTTTACCGAAGCACGTTCGGCAAACCATTACGAAGCTCTGTTTTTCTTCAATGCAATCAATTCCAAAGTGATAGACCCTCTAAAATTGGACTCTTTGCAAAAGGAGGTCGTCGTTACTCTTTGCCAACTTGAGATATATTTTCCGCCATCTTTTTTCGATGTTATGGTTCACCTTGTTGTTCATCTTGTGAGAGAAATTCAGATTTGTGGTCCCGTGTTCCTGCGGTATATGTATCCATTCGAGAGATACATGGGCATTTTGAAAAAGTACGTAAGGAACCGACATCGACCCGAAGGTAGCATTATAGAAGGATATTCCACCGAAGAGGTGATTGTTTTTTGCACCAACTACATGATCGGTGTGTGTCCTATTGGTGTTCCAAAATCTCGATACGAGGGAAGGCTCCAAGGAGTAGGGACAATTGGGTTGAAAGCATAGTTGCTCATAAAGATGAACTACAAAAGGCTCATTTTATTGTACTTCAGCACATGACAGATGTTGCTTCCTATATAGATGAGCACATGACAATCCTTCAACAACAGAACTACACGAGAAGTCAGAAGTGGCTTACTAACGAGCATAATCGTTCTTTTATATGATGGCTGAAAGAAAGAGTGAAGTCACACCCCGAAAGGTCGCCCGTAAATGAAATTGTTAGACTGTTGGGCGAAGGACCCCAAATGGTTGTTAGAACATTCCAAGGATACAAAATTAACGGATATACATTTTACACTAAATTACAAAATGATAAGAGCACGATGAAAATAGTGGGGTGACGTTGGTGGCGACGTCTCAAGAATTCAGTAGATCCGGAGATGCCCGGGCTGTAATAGCATCGAAGTCATATTGTGGCGTTATTTAAGAAATTTGGGAGCTCGTTTACAATCCTCACCTTAGCATTCTCTTGTTTCGGTGTCAATGGGTCGAAGACCGGGGTGTTAAAGTTGATAGCGACGGGTTCACACTCGTTGATTTTAAGAAAGTTGGGTATGTTGATGATCCGTTTATACTCGCCAAGCAAGCCACCCAAAGTCTTTTATGCCACTGACCCGAGTGATAGGTGGAGCGTCGTCCTATCCGGAAAAAGAAGGATTGTTGGGGTAGAAAACGTCGTGGACGAAGAAGAGTATGACCAATTCGACGAAATACCTCCATTTTGTACCGACATGCAAACTGAGGTAGCAAAAATTGAAGAAACAGAAGCTAACTACATGCGATCCGACCACAATGAAGGTTTATGGGCCGAAGGTACTGTTCAAATAGTGAAAAAAAAGAAAAAGGAAAAAAAAAAAGCCAATGTGTAATATTTATTTTGTTTAAAGTTGAAACTTTTAATATTTCTTTTTTAGAAACAACTTTTTAATAATAATAGAATTTCTAGTTCAATACAATATAAATACACATATAGATAATAAGGAAGTTTAACTATATAAATACATATATAAAATTTCTAGCTCAATACATATATAATACACATATAAAATTTCTAGTTTAAAACAACTTGTTAGTATTAGTTATTGCAATTATAAATAATAAGGAAGTTTAACTATAATATACTAACTATAAATGCTTGGTAATATTTTCAACTTTGTGTCTTAGTTATATACTAGATTAGTATTAAATGTAATATAATAGTATTAGCTTAAATATTAGATATAATATAATATTAATTTAAATATTAAATATAATATATATTAATTTAAATATTAAATGCAATTTATTATCAGTTTATAATTTTAGATATAATAAAAAATGCAATTTAAATATTAAATGCAATTAATAATATAAAAATAAAAAGTAACCCCATTTAATATTTTTAAATATTTCGTACACGGCCTTCTAGTTAATCATACGTGTAGAAATAGTATCGTACACGGATTTGTTAACTACAACCCGTGTAGAAAGGAAGAGAGCTACACGGACTTTTGACTAGATATCCGTGTAGAAAAACTAATCGTACACGGATATTTATGGAATAGCCGTGTCGAAAAGCTAATCGTACACGGACTTTTAACCAAATGTCCGTGTAGAAAAACTAACCGTACACGGCCTTTTAGTTAAAAATCCGTGTACAAATGTAATGCATATTTTCAAAAGCCTTCTCTTCTAAATTTTTCACAAGTCGCGCGCGCGCTCTCTCTCCCTTTCTTCTCCTCACCTCGATCAAAACCATCCTCCCGCCAAAACCCTTCTCCGCCGTGTGCGCCACTCCTCTCCTCCCGCACCACTCACGGCCATTTTGCTGGTGTTTTTGGTGCTTTCTGGTGTTGTTTCCCTCACGGCCATTTTGCTGGGTTTTGGTGTTTGGTGCTTGTTGGCCAGTGTGTTCCCTCGTTGCCCTCTTGCTTGCCTTTTTGCGATTTACTCCTTCCGGGTAATTAAAATCACACCCAATTTATTTGTTTTTTTTGTTTTGCTGGTTTTGTGTTGGGTTGCTGCCGCCTGGTGCTTTGTGGAATGCCTCATTCAAAATCAGATTATGGTCAATGGTACACGAAATGTACTCCAAAAGGCCAAAATGACCTCTGCTGATAAATTGTTCAGTGCAGATCAATGCCGGGACCAAAAAAAGATTATAACTTCACTAACAGACAGAGGACTCCAAAACACACAAAATGGACACAAATTTCATATTTTTCTGATTTTGTTTCAATGTTATATGATTTTTTAAAGTTCAGCTTTTTAAATGATAAAATCTGCTATTTAAAGGTGCAAAATTTTCATTTTGAGAGGCTGAACTTTGGAAATTTATATAAAATCGAATTAAAATCAGAAAAATATGAAATTAATATCCATTTTGTGTGTTTTGAAGTCCTCCATTTAACTGTGGTGTTTATTTTGCATTTTATTTCTCTATTTTCTCACTATTTTCCACATAGGTCCATTACTTTCTTTTTATTCCATAACTTAATGTGCATATATGAAGAAACTAATTCTTTCCATTTGCAATATTGCTATTATTAGTATTGACTTTCTAATATTTTTTTTTAATAGAACCATGTCTTTGAGGGTGAGCACGTAGTAGTGACAGAAGAGGACCACTAAGCAGGCTCAGAAAGAAAGAAAAGAGGTCCGACAATGTGCACATCCACATCAGAGAAGAAGCAATTGGAAGAGTTCACCAAAGACGGACGTGCGAAAGGTCCAAACAGGATGCCGTACTCAAATTAGGTGAACAATTTGGTGAAGCAAAGGGCGGATATCAGGATCGAGAGATGGGATAAGATACGGCAAAAGATAAGGACGACTGGTGGAACATTGTGAAGGTAAAGTACCTAACAATTGGATTTTTTATTTTGATTATTGTTCATGAACTTAAATGCAGTAATTTTGGTGTCAATCAGGCTCAGTGGAACATCAAGGATGATATCCCTAAGAAAAAGACTTTGAAGATAATGAACGAAGGTTGGAAGCAATTCAAAAGCACGTTGGTTACGGACTTCATGAATTTAGGGAAAAATACGGTAGGATATTATCCTTGGCTGAAACAAGAGGTGTGGGAGGAGTATCAAGCTTCGAAGCAAACTAAGAGTTCAGGGTATATAAATTTAGCCAAATTAGTTTTTGTTCTTTCTCGATATGTACATATCTTCCTTAAACTAATTGATTTACTTTGATGTGTGAAGAAAAAAAGTGAAGATGGCAGGAGGACCGTTTCCATGAACAAGTATCCACAAATTAGGGTCAGGTGACTACGAGGGTAAGTCGGAAGAGTGGGCCCAAGTACTGGAGAAAAACAGGGATTCTGACTCACCCGTGGTTCGGATCCAGAATCCTAGGGGCCAGGTTTGGTGCATGGCAAGATCCGAGTTAGCTAATTTTTCTATTAACAGTTGGAGGTGGAGGAGGAGGTCAATTCGGGTGCTCGACTGTCGCGCGAGAAAATGATTCTTTGGTCGCAGTGCTCGGAATCCAGAACACCCGGGTCGAGTTAGGGGTGTAGGGGCCTACAGGGGCTGGAAGGAGGTATTTGATGGACCAAAACCTCGAAGAAAGCTCGTGCCAAGGTTGACAAAGACGAGATAGTTGCGCACATACGCCAAAAGGTCAGAATGGAGTACGACGCAAAGCTGGCTGAGATGGAATCAAGATTGTTGAACCAAATTACATCTCTTACGCAACCATCCGAGCATCCACCTCCCATTTCGCCGGGAGTTCGGGAAGTAGTCAAGCATCCGGGACCTGGGTAGACGATTTGGATAATCTAAAGGTAATCACTACTTGTTCATAATCTAAAAGTAATTACTACTTGTTCATAACCTTGTTAGACAATATTTCATTTTAAAATTAACTACTTGCTGATAATTGCAGGACGCCACTGCATGCGACCTCGTCCTTAGCATGGTAGTACTCCTCTGACCGTTGTAGGGGCATTGTACTTCCAGGAGCTGCAAATGTACACCATGCTCAGTTGAGGCTCGACCATGTCTGCGTATAGGTTGACTTAGTCATAGAGGGATGGACGCGCGTACCTCTTCCTGTCCCTACCGAAGATATACTGGTGCTTGATGAGGCCCGAGGTCATTTGTCCAATGGCCCAGGAGTCAGATTATTTTGATCAGGTAATCTCTAAATAATCAATATCTTTTGTTACATTCAAATCATTCTTTTGAAATACTTGAAAAAGGTACAAATTTGATACAGCCACGAAGAAATCTTCCTGGAGATGATGTCACAGTACGGAGGGACAAAGAAATAGTCATCGGGGCTGACACGCCAGAATCACTAGACCGTCCTCGGCTCACCGAAGAAGAATATAGTTGTTTGCCCTGTGATTTGCGGGATCTCCACGACCGCTTGATGAAGGCACCTGAAGGCATGAAGGATATCGTCATCCCTGTCCCACCAAAGATGTTTCTACACGAAGGCTGGAATGTTGTGTTGTCTTTCCAAGAATTCAAGGACTTTTTACTTGCCTCGTCAAGCGATAAATGGCTCGATGTGTCAATCATCACCATTTTCCTCATGTTAGTGACAAAAAATTATTTATATCATGTTATAGCACTCAAATATATATTCTAATGTAATATGATGATTTTTCAGGAAGCTAGTCTGAAACTGTGATGAGATGGTACGAACAAAGAACTTGTGTACATTATATGCTAAAATACTATAGTTCTTCTCCTCCCACAGCAAACACTGGTGTTTGATTGTCATTGTGCCAACTGAAAATATGGTTGTTATCATGGATTCTTCAAAGCCCCAAGGAGGGATCGCAATTGAGCAGTGCAAAGATATCTTTCCTTATGTAAAATTGTAAGCAATAATAATTCACTTGGTTTGATTTTTTTTCAATAATAACAAATTGTGGAATTGCTAATTACAGTTACTCAATTTTGTAAGGGCTTTTCTGCAATATATTAACGAGGGAGGATTGCAAAGCATGCGCCAGAAAAATAAATTGAATTGGAAGTGGTTCCCGGTGAGCACACTATAATTTTATAATTTCATATTTTGTTCAAAAAATTATTGTCATTCTAACATAGGCCGCTAAATGTAAATTTCAGTGCCCGCAACAGTTGGAGGGTTGGGAATGCACTTATTACACGATAATTTTCATGTTTGACTTTGTCGAAAGAATACAATTCTCCTTTCCAAAAGCGGTATGTAATATATTAATTGTTCCTATATAATAGCAATTGATATTTTCATATTGTGCTTACTTATAATTTTCAGTTTATTATAGCAATTGACATTTGCGAGTGTCTTGCATCTACCTTTTCTTGTTACTAACTAATACCAAATTATAATTGTAATATGGACCAAAGCAGAAGCATTACACCAAGGAGCAAATCGACGATGTGAGATGTATGTGGGCAAGGTGGTTTCAATTAGAATTTTGTAATGATAAATATGGATTTGTATAATTTTGTAATGCTAAATATGAATTTGTATAATTTTGTATAATTTAGTGTACATGAATTTTAAATTGCTATCTAAAAAAAATTTAAATACAGGCTAGCAAAACAGGAGTCTAGCCAAAAAAAACAAAAAATATATATATAAGACAAACCTATACGGATATTTAACAAAAGTGCGTGTAAGAAGAGATATTTATAAAATAAAATAATCCGTGTAGAAAAAAAAATTGTACACGGAATAGTTAAAAGATCGTGTAGAAAGAGGAGAGCTACACGGATATTTAGTTAAAAGACCGTGTAGAAAGATGAGAGCTACACGGATATTTAGTTAAAATCCGTGTAGAAAGAAGAATTGTACACGGATATAAGTTAAAAGACCGTGTAGAAAGAGTAGAGCTACACGGATATTTAGTTAAACATCCGTGTAGAAAGAATAATTGTACACGGATATGAAGTTAAAAGTCCGTGTATAAAGAGAAATCGTACACGTTGTTTAGGTAATATCCGTGTTGCTCGGTTATATGGAGAGCGACACAGACAGGTGTTTGTACACGGCTGTTTATCAAGTAATCCGTGTAGAAATCGTTATAATCGTACACGAGTAAATATCCGTGTGTAATTATTTGCCGATTCGTACACCCTCACAGCCCACACGGCAGGAAATCCGTGTAGCTCCTCCATTTATGTCCCTGTGCAATCTCCTTTTCTGTAGTAGTGGCTTTCAAATTAATTTTTATAGAAACCTCAAACATATTCATTTCATTTTATAACCAAATTTCTTACACTAATCCGACAAGCAAGCTCCAAAGAAATTATTATAATTGACAAAAATATATATATTTCTGCTTGACAAGTGCAAGTCAATTCATTACATGAGAAAATTGAAACTTGGATTTTTCCGAAGAATTTTTTAAGCCAGCTTATTTCAAGAGATAAAGAAATAAAATACTCTTCTACCCCGTGTGAAGTTATATTTATTTTAACAAAAGTATTGCTTTTTCAACCAATAAATGAGATGTACACGAGCTTCGAATCATTTGTAAGAAGATCTGATTCTCTTTTTTTTGGCCATGGAATTTTTCATAATGTCTTTAATATATACGCTATGCATTGTTAAAATTATCTCATTACATAAAATAATTTTTTAATTGAAAACAATGGACTTCCATTCTTTTTATAATAGAAAAGTAACATACTATTCCATGGCATATCCAACTCTCAATTCTTGTTCATTAGAATCTATAGAAAAAATATTAATTAATACATGTATATGTCCATGCATATATATATATATATAAGAGAGACAATAGAGAACCACACAAAACAAAACAAAACAAACAGAGGGGCTCAAAGATAGAAGAGAAAGAGAGACATGGGTTTACCGATATTTGTTGTCATACTTGTATCGCTTTTCGCAGGAGTTCCCATATCTAGTGCATGGGGAACAGATGGTCATTACATGATTTGTAAGATTGCTCAGGTACTCTTTAAAACATTTCTTTACCTTGCGAGTCAGGTCTAGTTGTGTTATTTTTAATGTTTTTGATATAGTTTTGAATTCTAATTACATAATTATCATAAATAGAAAAATAAGTTGATCATGCCAAAATTTGAAGAATTGAAGGATATATTTTTCTTTTAAATTATGAACGTTAAGATATAAAAATACTATGCACTCGAACAATATGACCCACGCATGAGGGACCCTACAATAATAATTTTGAAATTAATATAATTTTGACTTGTGTGTTATTGTCATAATTTTATGTGCAAAAAGTTGAGCTTTATCATCTATAATTCATTTCTTGATTTAAATTTTGGTAGGAATACCGTCTCTAAAATTTCTAGAATAGACATGCATGCTTCACATGCTGACCGGAGAGTATCATCTATTTCATAAGATTTTCAAAACAAAATAACATTGAAGGCAAATGATTGAAACTTTGTAGAGTTATCTCACAAGTGCTGCGTCCGATGCTGTGCTAAAATTGCTACCAACCTCAGCTAATGGAGATCTTGCATCCAAGTGCTCATGGGCAGACAGCGTGCGTGGCGCTGCGTATCCTTGGTCATCGGCACTTCATTATCTTAATACTCCCGACAACTTGTGTACTTATGACTATACTAGTAAGCTATTTTTCTAATTTATATGAAGTTATTTCCAATTCCAAGGGAAGAGAGAAAAAAAATAAAGAAATAAAACAACTAACAATGAAAGTTGCGTAATATATCGATTCTATCGGTTGAGCATCAACTCTTGCCTTTTGGTCGTTCTTTAAAAAACAAATCTATGAGACTTCCCTTAGGAAACATGATAATTAAAAGAAAACAATTTTCTTCGACATTTGCAACTAATATTAATTCATGATGTTTTGAAATTTTCAATTATTTACCAGGAGATTGTGATGACAGTACTGGAGCAACTGGAAGATGTGTAGTCGGAGCAATTAATAATTACACGGCACAACTTACAACATATCCTTCCACGACATGTAATTAATTAAGATAAAGTTTATTATTATGAGTCATTTTAAAACTCTAAACTCCTTTTCTTGGCAACACTGAAGAACTTGTATTTTGAACCCTAAAAAACAAAAATTATCTACGACACAAACCAATGCTTGTAATATTCGGAACAATGATGTTGCAATGAGTTTACATGGTTTTGCTCAATAATGTACAAATTTGAATTTTTTTTCCCTCAGTAATCCTCAATCTCTATTTTATACCAAATAAACAAAAAAACATGAATGGTTCCTAACAGTATTATTATATCTTTTCTTTTCCTAGATAATTTGACTCAAGCACTTATGTTCTTATCACATTTCATGGGAGATGTTCACCAACCACTTCATGTTGGATTTACAACGGATGCTGGTGGAAAGTATTACAGTATATTGGTATAACGTTAAAACCAATCTTCACTCAGTTAAGTCATATTACATTGCGTTATTAAATAAATTAATACAATGTACATATATACATAAATTTATAAGACAAAGGAAACAGTTTTTATATTTGTTATGTGTATATTGGAATTGACATGCTCTCATTTTATTTTGGTTAGGTATGGGACACAAAAATAATACAAACTTCCATGTCTAACTACTTTGGCAACGACAATAATGTAATGGCAGATTCAATTAAAGCAAACATTACGGTAGGTAGTGTTGCAATTCTTTAAAAAGATTTTTTTTTCTCTTTTGTAAAGATCCAACAAAGTGTGTTTGAACAAATAGAAAAATATTGTATAACTTGCTTACATTTTATTTATTTTTTATGCACTTTTTGGGCGTCGCAGTCTACCCAAATAAGCGATTGGAATGCATGTGGTTCTAGTACAACTGCTTGTGCAGACACGTAAGATACTATATTTTAAGAATAATTGTTCGAGTTTGAATCTATAAAACTTCATTTTCCTATAATAATATTAAAATAATATCTGATTCATACAATATTTCAGCTTTGCAACGGAGAGTATTCAACAGGCTTGTAGCTATGCATACCAAGATGCTCCCAATAATGCGCACTTAAATGGTATGGCATTTATGAGTGTATGAAAACTAAAATCAAGATTAGATCTATAATCTCTGTGCCGAAGCGTGCGAAATTGGTAGCCGTTTAAAAAATAACAAAAAATAATATGACAGTTTTTCCAAGAGAATGGAGTAGGACTGATGGACATCAGACCTATTTTTAGATCCAATGAACTCTAATACCGTTTGATTTGCATTAAGATCCGTGCTTATGAAAATTGATACAGACATGCACAAATTTTAAAGCAAAGCGCACACATCTTAATGCATATCGGATGATGACTGAGCCCATCTAACCAAAGTAGGTCCGATGGGCTCTGAATTCTTTTTCCAAAGGTGCTAAAGTTGTTCTTCATCTTAATTAGTATATCATCACCATTTTATTTGTTTTGTTGCAGATACTTATTACTTATCCCGAAGTCCAATTGTAAATACAAGAATTGCTCAAGGTGGGGTGAGGCTGGCTAATTTTCTCAACCAAATATTCGTATAGGATTATGAATTTCCATCACTATTAATGAGTGACATCTGTAATAAGCAAAATAATAATTTGATCAACAGTGACTGTCACAAGTCTTTAGCATTTGACATTATAATAAATTAAAAGATCATTGCTGGCTTTACAAACCTTGTATGAATGTTTTTATATTGTAATTTAATTGTGGAGATTCATGTGGGATTTTTATGTAAAATAATTATATACTGTATATTATCAATATTATCAATATTATGCTCAATTAAAAGTAATTACTACTATTTGATTTTGAACATAAATGTGTCATGTGTAAAACCCAATGAAAAATATTCATACTATTGATAAGTTAAAATAAATAATTACCAAATAAGACAACAAAGAAATTCTTTGGCTCATATAAGGATTTGGTCCACAAGGTATTAAGTAGTCAAAATTTTCTCTCAATCATCCTATCATATTAGAGTGAGAGATAAAGAAGACAAGGAAAATCAAGAGACTTTTTAAAGCAGCTTTGCTACTTTGAAAGATCAAAGTCACTGGTGCCCTCATGCTCAAAAAGTCAAAAGAGACTATGTTCAAGTATGCTTCTGCAATTCTAGAATCAATACAAAACGATACTATGGGCGATGATGGTTTTCACCAACACCAACAAACTAGCATTTGGTATAGTATCTAGACAATGAAGTCGCATGTTCAAATTCCGAACCAAAGATCTCTGACAAATATTGAAAGTTGAGTGGCTTGATCCTCATTTTATCTAAAAAATAATTGTGGCTTCTATAATATTTACATCTTAATTGGATGTGGAATTTGACGAATTCTAAACTTGAATTTGAATTATATTGTCAGATAAGATGTTCACTCGAGTAAACTAATCTTATGTTCACATTTAATGATTCATGTGGCTCTTATGGGTTGAATGTCATAATCAAAATACAAATCTTATAAAGTATCATTGTATAACTGATAGTATTTTCTACGAATTTTTGTTAAAGTAGGAACTAACAACACTTGCCGACATATCGGTTCTGCTCCTTTATATACCAAATTCAGTTGATGAAAAGAAAATGCACTTTAGATAACTCCTTGTATGTTTCATGAGGAGGGTTCCAATGCCTCAATTTTTCATCCCTCCACTATGCCTCCATTTTTAAAAATTTAATAACTCAAAATGTAAAACTTAAAAGTCAATATAAAACCGTTGGATATGATCTACATTATTTTATCTATGTACTCATAAAAAATTAACACATTTTGATTTTGTTTTTATGTGAATCAATAAGTTGAAAAATCAACGTCTAGAAATTATCCACATTAGTACATGTTTTTACAACCTCTTGATGACAATCAAAACAAAATTGAAATGTCATAATTTTTTACACGTGCATAGATAAAATAATATAGATCATATCCAACGGTTTTATTTTGACTTTTAAGTTTTAAATTTTGAGTTATTAAAGTTTTTAAAAATGGAGGCATAGTGGAGGCATGAAAAATTGAGGCATTTGAACCCTCCTCATGTTTCATACACTTAGCCAAAGAGTGTTTTCAAAATTTGATTTGACGAACAGTACAACTCTCTTTTACTGTGAAGTCGTGAGGGGAATCAAACTCTCGATTTTTGGGTAACCAACAGTCCTAGAACTTATTCCTAGCCAACTGTGCTACCTCTCCTTTCTCGATAAAGAGTACAACTCAATTGCACATTTGCACATTTGAAACAAGAAAACAGCAATGGTTTATCTATGAAGAGCTCACCTAACTAAAGTTTGTAAAATAGTCGACTAAACTAATATAACCTTTAAAGCCTGATGCGTACTACTTTTCTGATGATACAGATTTAATGTGGTCAATATTGCATTGATCTATCATTCTTAGAAGCATCTTAAGCTCCTAATGCATTGGAAATGAAGGAGAATATGCTTTGCATGCCAGAGGTTGAAACCATTAAGTTATCATATGAGAATTTCAATAATTTTTGTTTTTTTGTTTTTATATGTTATGACAAAAAAAATGTTTGAAAAGAACTCAACTGCAGAGCTGCACAAAATCAAGTATGTCGAGATAATAACTCCAATAACTAGAGAGCATCACCTGATCGGGCATGTTTGAACATGCTAGACTGAGAAGACCTAAGACGAGACTTGAAATTGATGATCTAACTTGAGTTGAAAGACCAAAAAATATTTGAAGTTCACCACAATGGTATTAGACTCTACGACCCTTCCATCTAGTTCTTTACTACATTGGACTATCTTGAAAGTGGCTCGAGTCCCATCTAGCTCTTAACTAAATCACCATTCTCTTGAGAGTGCTTCAACTTCCTATACATCCCAAGTTTTTGCGCTCTGAAAACCCTCAAATGTTAGAAAAGTTGCACGATGGACCAATGTACACCCTTTGTTACAAGGAGAACAACTTTGCTTTTACTTGTCACTTATATTGCTTAAATAACCCTCAAGGAAGAAATTACATTTACCATTAAGATTGTGTCCAACTCAACAATGACCATTTCAACAGATATTGAACTGCTAAGTTATGAAATGATCATATTGTACCACTTTGTAATTTAGTTTGCCTTTCAAATGTACTCTTGATACTACCAAGTGCAGCCCGCAATATCAATTCAAGTTGTGAGGTTATACATCATCGGCCCCTCTCTTTTTCAAAGGAAACGAGAGAGAATTAGAATTTCTGAATTGCAATGTACCAGTCAGGATTGAACAGTACTAAATGTAGAACTTTGATTCGACCCTTGTCATGTCATGCTCCCCAGACAAGGCTTACAATGTTTGGATAGAGTGCTTGAATGCCAACTCAAAACCGAACTATAGAAGTAATGAAAGGAAAGGAAAAACAAAATTAAAAAAATTACCCTTTTGGCAAATCAATCCTGCAGGAGGGAGTACATCAATGCCAGACCAGCACCAGTTTAATACATACTGATATAATCAACTTTATATAACCGCAACCAATGTTTGCTGCAATCAAACAACAGGTTATCTGCATATATTTCCATTCAGAATAAGAATGACAACTGGTTCACACATCAGTTTGGTAAAATCCCCATTAATGTCTTGAAATCCAAATTTTAGTACTTTGTTGTTAGTTCTGATCAATTTTCACTGTTTATTATGCAAGAAGCATTTGCAGCCCCAAATTATCAACGAAAAATAAACCAGACAGCAAATCAATTTACCTTATCGACATCTTCCCCCTAATTACACGTGCACACTGAACACACAAAATGAGAGCAAACAACAGCTTGTGTCTGTTAAAAGTTCATAAAGAGAACATGAACACTAACACAGTAAATAAAGAGAATCTTAGTAGAGGCTACCAAGTGTTTGAATTAATATAATGACATCTTACAAATGATTTTAGTAACCTGAGTCTTAGAAAGCAGCAAGCAAACAATCCAGAAAAACAACATCAATAAAAAAATGAAAGTGAAAAACCTCAAATTAACGTCATCCTACTCTATAGCTTTCTAATCAGTGCCTCTTCAGTACCATCTCAGTTCAATACCAGTAAGCCTGTACCCGCTCTATTTCAACCAGACCTGATATTTTCATAATACAATTTAATATTTTTTTCTTGTGTCATTAGCAATATTGCAACCATAACACGCTTTCCTGTAAAATCACACTTGCCAAGTAATCTGTAAAATTGATTATACAGTTATACACAACAATACCTATGATGTGCAAATTTAAGAAATTATATTTATATTATTAATGAAGTGAAATGACTAATTATTAAGAGTTGGGCCATCATGCTTTGAGAAGTAAATAGTCCATTTTACTTCCTACTCATATCTCAATTTTTAAAGTTCAAAATTTTGATCCGAAAAGTTCAACATATTCTCCATATTAAAATGTAATTGGAGACCAAATTTCACATTTATTTGGAAAATTTCTGCTTTTTTTATAATTTTTTAAAATCGCTATTTTAATATGGTAAAAAAAAAAAATCTTAAAACAACTATTTTAAAAAGTTCTAAAAAAATAACAGAAAATTTGCAAAAAATGTAAAATTTGGTTTACAAGCACATTTTAATATGGAGAATATGTTGAGCTTTTCGGATAGAACTTCTGAAATTTGAAAATTGAGATTTGAGCAGCAAGTAAAACGAACTCTTTACTTCTCAAAGCATGATAGTCCAACTCAATAATTAAATATATAGCCAATGGGTATTATCAATTCGCAAGTAGAGAAGTCCATAGATCTCTGCTAATAATTTATGATCCGTGCAAATTCAACACATGGACCTCTTAAATACTATTCTCTGCTTGATGAATAGTACTTGCCGAGTTGTAGTACTGTCTGTATTGAGAAAAGTACTTTAATGATTAGTATTTAATTGTCAGGGGGTATTATTACATGGACCTCTGATATGAATTGCAAAAATGTACCTGTTGACTATCAAGTACGGTTTCTCCTTTTCCTTTTTTTTGTGTTCATTGGCAAATTTTATGTTTTGTCATATTGTTTCACATTTCTGAAAGCAACTCAACATGAATCATAAAGCAACTCAATTTGAAAGACTGAGCTCATTAACTTGGCATGTTTCAACATATTATAGTTCTTTTATAATATTTTATAATAGAAGCATATTTTCTCAGTCTAATGTGTTTAAAGTTAGAAGAAAGTCATCACAGAACTGTACCAAAGTTAAGACCCAAATACAATTTCCAAACTGCACAAGCAAGACCAAACTTCACAAATTAAGCCGAATTGGATCTTATCTGCTTCACAAATCTCACTGATATCATACATGCAAATGTTTCAGCGGTCGCCATTTTAGTTGGTGTGCAGGGGACACCGGACACGGGAAGCCGAATTATATGGCATTCATAGAATACGCCTTGTTTTTGTACATCGTTTTACTTTCGTGATTTTCAGCCTCTTGTGATCACTTCAGTAATATTTACTTTTTATTTCGTCTTAAAAGAATGTCAAAGATGGAACTATTTAAAAAAAAGAAAACAGAAGTATCGGTATCTTGGTTGGACATCTAATCTGAAAGTTTCGGCCATACCCTTGTTCTTGATAAAGAAGATGTATTGCTAATAATAATGCCTATGTTATAGCAGTAGCAACATAATATCAAATTTTGATAGTTTTAGGCTTTTAGATCACTACAACAAACAGAGCATCAGCGATCGGCATCAGTGACCGGGTCAGTCGACGGTGCAGAGATCAGCATCAGCGACCGGCGCTTCCAGCCTACTGTGACCGATTTGTCCCGGTCGTAGAAGGGTACCCCTAAAAAAACCCCGCGCCAGGATTTCCTTCTTTCTCTGACTTGGCGCCTTTTAGGTTTAGATAAAAAAAAAAAACCGACGGAAGCCGCTGTTCTGCCGCCCGACCCGACCTTGCCGCTCCGACCCCGCCTTGCGGCTGATCTCCGCCGCCGTTCTGCCTTGCCGCCTCGACCCCGCCTTGGCGCTGATCTCTGCCGCCCGATTACCCCGCCCGCCCGTCTGATTGCCGCCTGATCTCCGCCGGACCCTGATTACCGCCACCAGCCGGACTCCGATTGCCTCTCTCTCTACTGAACTCCCCTTGCGCCGCCTCTCTTTCTGTCCCGGCTCCCCTTGCGCCGCATCGGTATATTTTTTTTTTCTTTCTGTCTTTGCTGGTTTTATCTTGATATAATATAAGAACGAGAAAACTGACATCCACGAATTCTTTTCCAGTCAGTAATTGTTGCCAAGGCTCATTTATGTATATTGCAAAACTGATATGTAGTTCATTTATTGTATTTCACTAAATTTTGTTGTATACAGTGCCTGGCATAATAAGAATTCTCATTTATTGCAGAATAGTATCTTAGTTATGTGATAGAAAGAGGTTTAGGTTTTCATTGCTGTTTGCATCTTATTTCTGTTTTTTTTTTTCTGAATTCTCAAGTATATAGATATTACTCTGGAGATACAGTTGGGGTCTGTTGAAATTATTACTAAAATAGATTGGTCTATTTTTATTTCCCTTCGGTTTGCTTAATTTTATAGCTTCTATTATACTTGTATGTTTATTTACAAATAATAAAGTAGCTGTTGAGTAAAAAAAATAAAAACTGGTATTGGATACAGGGGCACAGTTGACGGATTACTGATAACCTGTTGCTGCATTTATGCATTTAGGCACTGTAGATAGTACAATTGAGATACAACAAGGGCCCGCTGAAATTATGCACTATAATGTAGATTTAGTATTGCCACCGATCATATATAATGTGTATATATATTTGTTTTGCTTCAGATTCCAAATTTCCTTATAGGGCAAGAGGGAGGAGTCAGAAAGATTGGGCATCAATGTCCTTTACAAATTAGAAGCTCTTTTATTTATTTTTTGTTTTAGAGTTCTAAATTCATATATTTATTTTTGATTTATTGTGCTATAATAATTGCTACACTTTATACAAGTACTGTACAAAATATATGGTATGTACAAAAAAATCTCATTTCAATATTAAGTTTATCTAACTTGTGTTATTATATTTCACATAATAATAATTATTTTGTTGTTTTACTGTTACGTTAGTGTGTAGTTGAAAATCCTAAATTCCTATTTTTTCTTTCAATCAAATAAAGCAGCTTTGGACGTTAGTTTAATCTTGGGAAGCAAGAAGGAGAAGAGAAAGCTCGATCTTCAAGAGAGTAATTGCTTGTAATCAGGCAAGTTTTATCTCTCTCTCTATATCTCTGGTACGTATGTTTAAATTCATAGCTTATGTAAATGCCGCTTGTATGGTTGTATACAAGTCCTGTTGCATGGATGATGCAACACTTGATTTGATTTTGTGTTTTTTCCATGACTTGCTTTAGAGGGTCCGTTATCAATTGATGATATCTGGAGGGTCTAAAGTATAGATCTGAATTTTTTGTTTGAGTTAGTTTTAGTGAGAATGCTGAAGTAATGGATCTGAATTATAATTGTAAGTAGAAGTTATCGTGATCAACTACTTACACATAATTATTAAAATAAGTACAACTAATCATCTTTAAAGTTTTGACAGCGGAATTAAGAATTAATTAAAAACAAATCATAGACCTTAGAAATCATAGTCTCCACGTGTAAATCAATCAAATTAATTTCATACCTTTGTCCATAGTAAATTGTAGAACACACTTGAGGCGTTCTTCACAAACCGTCAGAAGAACTGTAAAGCGATTTCTCTCCTCTTTCTCTTCCTAAGCAATGACACTTTTGTTCTTTCTGAATATAGATGAAGAGAGGATCAACCTTACTATTAGAATTCGTATTTTATTGCCTGTCATTAAGCAATTATTTATAGGGGAGATGCACCCTTTAATTAATCAACACATATAATTTCTGAACAGAGATGCATGCACCTTTAATCAAATAGCACCTTTTAATAGCACCTTTTAATTTGATGCATGCACCTTAATTAAATGGGCTGTTTTAATTTGGGCATCAGTCATTTAATTAAATGGGCTGTTTTAATTTGGGCCACTTAATTATATTTTTCTTACATTCTCCCACTTGGTCCATTATAAAACTTTATGACATTACAACATTCATAAGGTGCACAATATATTGCATGTCTTTATATTTCATAAATTCTAAAATCATAATATTTATATTTAAGCAAAATTAATACGAGTCATGGCGGTTGCTAATAATATTTGTTACTAACTTCCTTCCATGTACTACAACATCAATTCTAACTTAATATAAACCTTAATGGTATACTTGAGGATCCACGTTAATTGTCTAATT